>PVHP010055522.1:0-10122 GCA_004024765.1 Zapus hudsonius | reverse complement strand
AATTAGCCTCATTTTGTAATTTAAGATCAGCTTCTGTTTTAGAAGGAGTTAGACATTGCCTAATAGCTGCTATTATTGGGAGAAACGAAGGGGAAGGGGGCTTTTCTTCCTGGATCTCCATATTTCTGGCCACACGGGTCCAGATTTCTGCATCATGGAGGTCACGAGCATTCATCCAGCGAGCTACAGAGAGCACTTCCTCCCAGAAGGAAGCAGCCTGTCTTTTGGAAAGGCCAAGTCCCCCTGACTTAAGAAGCGCCTTTAACTCCTTCACTGGAGAATTCTTCTGACGGGTAGAGGAGTTTCCCATGATAGAAAAGATATGAAACGCCAAAGCCAGTGGGCAACGTTCCCTTATCGACCAGCAATAAGGGGGATTCCCCAAAAGCTCAGATGCAAGCCTGTCCGCAAACTTCAGAATACTGGTGGCCCCCCTAATGGGATTTAAGTGGCCAATGCGTTGCCAGTTTTAATCAAGATAGAGATTAAGATAGAGTGGTCACAGCCAACACCCGGATGGGCGGTCAGGGTCAGTTCATCCAGCTAAGAGCCTTCCGTCCCTATTGGAGAGTAGCCCCAATCAAGAGACATCAGTTGCTGCTTAGCCTTAGAAAAGTCCCTCGCGATGGCATGGACCGAAAAGAAAGTAAAGAAAAAAGAGTGCCAGCCCTCAAGAGTGTGGAGGCCAGACCCCAGATACCCTCCTGGGGCCGATGTTCCTTGTGTGAAGGGAGACTCACGTTCCCTGCATATTCCAGAGATCCAGCTGCTCAGACTGTAGAAGGCGGATGCCAGCTGCGGTTTGCTGGGTGTCTGCCTGTCTTCTTTGGGGATCCGTCATCCACGTTGGGTCGCCAGTTCTGGGTCCGTGGGTTACTTAGGGGGTTGCAGCGCGCATCAACTCCCCGTTCACCCACGGGAGCTGGGTGAGCAGCGGCTTGGAATAGCCGTGAGCCAAACGAGAGATGAGACCCTCGGGAGAATGCGGCAGTGGGCAAATCTCAAAACTTTATTTTCACATCCAGCCTTATATCCAATCTAGGGATGCGTTGCATTGCCTTATCTCTTACACAAAGGGGGCTCAGTAAACAGGAACACAGCTACGAAAACTCAGGCAGCAGGAGTAAAACCTATTAGCACTTGTAAACAGGATTTAGGGCCTTCAGCCATCCCCTGCCTCCTGGGTGGCACAGGTGTGTTAGGAACAAAGGCATGAGCTACCATGCTCTCATCCAGATGCATATTAAAGCTTAGCTCTCAGATATGCAGCCAGGCTGGGTCGGTGAGAGAATGGTGATGTTAGCAGAGGAAATAAAACCTTATTGTTTGTTATATGCAGTTAGGTTTTGATCTGCTTATCTTATCTTGTGGCCTGCCTAGGGGCTTTGGAGTTGGATGACAAAACAACATTATAATTATATTAACTGATGATTTGACAGGTTATGACACAGTACTAACTCAAATAAGCACTATTTTTGCCTTTTGTGTCAAGGATTTTATACAACTCTACTGCAAAGAATTTCTTCCTGAAGAAAAATAAAAATAACATGCTATTATTGAATCAAAATAAATCCAGACTGGGCTGGGAATATGGTTCAGTAGTTAAGGAGCTTGCCTGCAAAGCCTCACAACATGGTTTCAATTCCCCAGTACCCCCATGAGCCAGATGCCCAAAGTGGGACATGCATCTAAAGTTCATTTGCAGTGGCTAGAGGCTAGAGGCTAGAAGCCCTGGTGTGCCCATTTCTCTTCCTCTCTGGGTCTGTATCTCTCTGTTTGCAAATAAATAAGTTTTTAAAACATAAAAATAAATCAACCCAAACTCCTGACATCATACTAATATTGATTAGATGTTTTTTTAAAAAAAATTAACAAATGGAAGCATTCATCCATACAAAGACTTAATACACACATGTCTCTAGTGCCTTTGTAAATAGCCCCCAAGTGAAAACAATTCAAAAGTCCTTCAATCTGAAATAATAAACAAACTGCAATACATGCAATAAAACAGATTTTTGATATGTATAACAACCTGTATGCATGCTATAATAATGTGTAAAGTTAAAAAAGTCAGAAAATGAAGAATACATTCTTGAAAATCCCATTTATAAAAACTTGAAAATGCAAAATAACCTATAATCACAGAAAGCACATTAGCGGTTTCTGCTAGGAGAGAAAGAGGGTTGTTATGGAGGTAGTCACAGACAGAATAAGGTAGACAGGTAAGGAGGGATGGGAGGGAAAATTTACAAAGAATCACTAGAACACCTCTGAAGTTTTTGAATCCCTGTGTTCTTCATGATGTTGATGATGTGAGAATTTATGTCAAAGTGCACAAAAAATGTACATTATAATTACAAATAGTGCAGTTTATCACATAGAAATTATACACCAATAAAGTTATTGAAAAAAGAACATATCCTATCTACTGGACATTTATTTCTTTTAAAAAGGAAATGAGCATGTCCTATATCTTGCTCAGTTTTATTTTTAATAGAAGTTATGAGGATAGATATGCTCAACATACAATATATACTTGTATGTCTATGTTCTTATGGAAATAGTTATCCACAATGAAGATTTTTTAAAATAAATAAATTATGAATGGAATATTAAAAGAAAGTAAAGAAGATGATATGTTGAGAGAGCGGGACATCAGGCTTGCAGCCTATAGTGCTTGTGGGCAGGCTCAGCGGCAGGAGCGCAAATTAAAGATGGGTGATGTTGAGAAAGGCAAGAAGATCTTTGTTCAGAAGTGTGCCCAGTGTGTCACACTGTGGAAAAGGGAGGCAAGCACAAGACCGGATCAAATCTCCATGGTCTGTTTGGGCAGATGGTCAGGCCGCTGGATTCTCCTACACAGACGCCAACAAGAACAAAGGTATCACCTGGGGAGAGGATACACTGATGGAGTATTTGAAGAATCCCAAAAAATACATCCCTGGAACAAAAATGATCTTCGCTGGCATTAAGAAGAAAGGAGAAAGGGCAGACTTAATAGCTTATCTTTAAAAAGCTACTAATGAGTAATGGCACGGCCTTATTTATTATAAAACAGAAGTGTCTCATGGCTTTTAATGCATACCATAATTTTGTTGATTTCATACACCATAATTCAGATCATGAATAGCTAACAGAATATTTTTGTTGGACAGTCCTTATTTAAGTAAAATTGGCTTTTAATAAAGTGAATATGGTATTTTTAAAACATAGCAAATAGTAATTCTGGTTCAGTACATACTATCACTGCTTTCTCTTAAAGACGTAATTGGACTTAGTATTGTTCAACTTTTCACCAAGATGGGGAATACCACCTCAAAACTTACTGAAGATTGGTTTTATATTTAGATTTATATAACTGGTTATATGAATATGTTTAAACACTGGGGAAAATTCCAAGCAACACCTGCCTGTGTTTCAACTTCTGTTCATTAGTTAGGCCATGACAGACAAGGGTTAAAGATAAAGAAGCAATTACTTTGACTCTGCCAACTCAATTAGAACTCCTTATATCTAATGATGCTGCCTTTCAATTACTGAAAGGCATTTTAGTGTGATTTATGTAAAATATAAATAAAAGAGTTTTGAACCTAATATGCTTTTATTTACATACATACTGAGGAATTGAACCAGGTCCTCAGGCTTTATAGGCAAGTGCCTTAACCGCTGAGCAATCTCTCCAACCTACAAGTGATATTTTTTTAATGACCAATGTTACAGTGTTGTGTCTTCAAAATTCACTATTTGGTTTTTGTGTGCAAATATGTGCATACATACACACACACACACACACACACACACACACACACACACACAATGCCATGCAGTTTTCAGAAAGCTAAAAGACCCTTGTGTTCTGCTTCCATCTATGAAACTTCATAAAACCAACTGATCAAGGTTACATTGAAATTTCCATCCTTTAAATGGATGTATCCAATGATTGCAACTATAAATCACATTTTCAGGCTCTCCACGTTCACATAAGTGAGAACTTGGAACAAAATAAATGAAATAAGCATATGTGATTTTTCCATATCTACTCTTGACAAAATATTCCTTCATTTTACTTAGAAAAAGCACCTTAAGAAATTTCTGCAAGTGTTTGATTTTTGCCTTGATATTATGGTAGTGTGTTAGATTGATTGTACATAAATATTTAATTTGAAATAGATGGATGGAAAGAGAGACTTAGAAATTGTTTGAAAGAAAAATATTTATGAAAATCAAACACTCTTCCAGAATATATTATAATTCTTGACAAGATTTATATAAAGGATTCAATTTTAAATAGCCTCTTTATTGAGATACAACTCACATCACATAAAATTCAACCTTCTAAAATGTGCAAGTCAATACTTCAGTACATTCAGAGTTATGTAAAATATCACTACCAGTAAATTACAGAATACTTTAGGAAACCTATGCGTAACACCTTAGTCTTCATTGTCACCCTTACCCTACCCCCTGTAAAATGTTAATCTTTCTGCATCTGTGGACATGCCTATTCTATGTGTTATGTATAAATGGAATTATATATACTAAGTGGTCTCTTAGAAATTCTTTTACTTAACACAGTACTTTCACTCATATATGGGCTCTCAGACTTTGCCTCAACTTCCTTATCAGAAGGAGATAGCCCCAGAAGCCTGACAGACTCAGCAAAACCCTACATCCTCCATGCCCCTTTTAGCAGGGTCCCACAACTCCCCCTTTTTGTTTTTATAATGGAGCAGTGGCATCATAATCCTCTATTATTTTAGGCAAGGTTTGATACTGTACTAAAACTTGATTGGTAGTGACCCGAGCAATATTTGCTGTTTGATAAATTCAATGATATAGAGAGCTATGAGCACCAGTGTTCCTATAGCAAGGAGTGGGCTAAGCAGTGGGAAGAGCCAGGAAGTCAAAGAAATAGAGAACAAAGGGATGGGGGCATTGGGAACAGATAAGATGCATAAAAACAATATTTTTCCCCAAGTTCATGTTCCCCAAGTTCATCAGTGATGACATCTAGTGTCCTCTGGTTCTGGAGCACTGTTTCAGCAAGAGAAGTCAATCGTCTCTGGAGGTCCTCAAGCTGCTGGTGGTTGACATCTCTGAAGTCTCCTGGGTGGGTCTGGGCGAGGGCAGCTCCTGGGATCCCTGAGGCTCCTGCAGGGAGAGCTCCATCGTGGCACACCAACCAGGAGGGATGAAAGTTTTTCTGTTGGCAAGGTCTGGGCCAGAATGCCGCTTCATTTTCTGCAGCCTGTGGGACAATCATAGCTAGAGTAAGTAAGTAATCATAAGTAAGTAATCATAAGTAAGGGTGGAGGAATTCACACAGGTGCTGGAATGTCCTTCACACCATAGCAAGCCTGGAGCCCTGATGTGATGCAGGTGGTCTCTGTAAGAGAAACACTGGAGAGGCATCTGACATCAGTGGAGCTGGAATTAAACAAACAAAGGTGATACGCATCCTTTGGCTAAAGAACTGGATATTGAAGAACCTGGGTGGACAATAATTTTTTATGGCGACAAAGTGTTTAAGAGTGATGTTCATAGTAACAGCCATCAGCAAGGGACTGGAAGGGTATTGTAAAAGAAGCAGATTGAGGCATTTGAGTGGGTGGTAAAGGGAGAAGGTCAGTGGAGATCAGCAGAGAGAAAGCCCCAATGAGAGGAGAATTTTTGACCTGTATGGATAAAGCAGATGACATACATTAACAGTTAATTTTAATAACAGCATATGTGTCACCTTGGGCAGCTGTGAGGAGGAATAAAACTGAAATTAGTAAGGCTGCTGAAAGAGTTAACTTCAAGGAGGCTCAACTTTTCCTGTTTAACAGCTGAAGGATTTCAAAGAACCTGGATGAAAAAAGTCCTTGAAGATAAAATGAAGACCTAGAAGGAGAAGCAGGGAGGTCAATATAGATGAAAGATAATGAATAAGAATGGCTTAAAAGTTACTTGTACTTTGAAGAAGTTATCCAGTTACTTTAATTCACATAGGATTTATAATTAACTAATATTTTACCTCAATCTTGCTTAATTGTATTTTTGTTTGATAATTTTTTTTAAGTTTTAAATATATATTTATTGTCCATAATGAGTTACATTATTCAGTGGGCAAACAATGAGTTGTTATCCCCAATTCCGCAATACCCCCCTCCCAATCCCCAAAAAGCTGGATATCCTCTTCCGTGGGCTGTCTGGATCAGTCCTTGTGGCAGGAGACCCTGGATAGCCTAGTACTTAGCCCGGTCCTTCTGGCCCAAGTGTGTTGTTACTGAGGGGTGCCATGCCTCCGGATAGTTTCCCCCACCACGGCTCTTACAATCTTTCTGACCCCTCTTCCGCATAGTTCCCTGAGTCGTGGTGGATGAGTAGTAAGGCTGCTTTAAGGTTGTGAGTTCAGGGGTCTTTGTGTCCTTTGTGTCGAAGATCGTTGGTTTCTGTCTCACTGGCTTATCCTGTGTACATTGAATGTCTGTGGCTGTGGGTCCCTCGTTCCTCCCGTCATCCTCTGCGGGATTCCATATGGATCCCCCACGGTATGACTGTGGTGGCTCCTCTCTTGCCAGAATCTCTGGTATCAGCCTACGGTCGGTTTGTAGGGTTAGATGGGCCCCAGCTCACTTGCTTCATCCTGAAAAATACAAGCACAATCTCCATCGGAGAGTGTGATCAGTGTAGGTTAACAAATATACACATTCCTGGTTTACGTAGATTCTATTTTTAGTAGCCTCCCCGTCAATCGCTCCCACAGTGCATCTAGTCTTAGGAGCCCAAGAGTACGGGATCCGGTAACTATCGCCCTGAAACACAAGTTCCAGACAAGGGGTCCTGCTCACTAAGTGGAAAATTGACTGAATTTGTAGGCTGTTGATTTTCTCCCCCAGAACCAGGCTCCTCCCTTGGACAAGTGATCATTTCTTCGTTTGCTGTTCTCTCCCAGTAGGGGGTGTGGCCAGCCTACTCATGACCTCAGCTTGTGTTTCCTGTCAGTGGTCTCTGTTTACTTCAGCTATCTTTGATCATTTTCCCCTTGCAGCCTGTGCAGTGCCTTCTAGCACTTCACTAACTGCCTTCTGGGAGTTGGATAACGTTCTGGACGTTGAAGGATCTCTCGATGCTGGTCGATGGCATTCTGTGGTTTCTTCAGCAACAGAGTTTTGCCTCAGGCCTAGGGAGGGCACCCAAGAGCTTTGACAGAATTCTGTCTTGTTGTTGGAATCTCATGAGTCACTTTGGTCAACAGCTCAGTGAGGGAAGGAACCAGTGGTTGGAACCAGGGGTTGTCAGGCTGTTCTAATTATTCACAGGCTTAGACTCTCTCCCCTACCACTCATGGCCCCTCATGCCAGATGATGCTCACTACTTACTCATTAGGTTACAATATGCTCGTGAAAATTTTATGTTTTAGAACCTAATGTCGTTTATCCTCAAGCTTAAGTCATTTCTCTCCTCCCATCCCTTACCCCTCATTCTTAACCTCTCACTTCTTACTACTAGTCTGCATAAAGAACACGGTTATCCTGGTTAAGGACCACATATGAGGGAGAATATGCATCGTTCGATTCTCTGTTCTTTTGAGTGTTCACTTAGTAAGATCTGCTCAAAGTCAGACTATTTTTTCCTAAATTTCGATATTTCATTTTTTCTTTCAGCTGAGTAAAATTCCATCGTATAAATATACCAAAGTTTCTCTGTTCATTCCTCCATGGATGGGCATTTGGGCTGATTCCAATTCTTGGCTATTATGAATTGAGCTGCTATAAATATAGTTGTACAAATGTTTCTGTGTCGAGATGTGACATCTTCTGGGTAGATGACTAGTAGAGTGTGTCATGGTTTGACTAGGTGTCCCCCACAAACAAATGAATGTGTGAATGTGTGTGATTGTGTGTGTATGAGGATCGATCCTCAGCTGATGGCAGTTTGTGTTTTACAACTTCAATGAAGCTGTATTGTTGGGGGTGGGCTTATGGGGGTTATAAGCCAGCTTCCCCTTGCCAGTATTTTGCACACCTTCCTGCCGCTGTTTGCAGTGCTGTGGCAGAGGTGATGTCCACCCCTCTGCTCATGCCATCGTTTCCCTGCCAGGATGGAGTCTCCCCTCAATTCCGTTAGCTTAATAAACCCATTCCTCCATAAGCCGATTTTGTTTGGGTTCTTCCTGCGCAGAAAGTAGAAAGCTGACCACAACAGAGGGATAGCTGGGTCCATTGGTAATTCTATGTCTATTGTGTTCAGGAGTCTCCACACTGCTTTGCATTTAAACTATTTTTTACATGACTCAATGATCAACTATCATGTCAAAAATTACTCCCAGCTAAGGACAATACTTCCTGGACCTGGAGAGGTCATTAGAACTACATTTAGAAACTACATTTATTTATTTATTTATTTATTTATTTATTTATTTATTTATTTATTTATTTATTGTCCATAATAAGTTACAACATTTAGTGGGCAAACAATGAGTTATCCGCAATTCCCCGCTGTCCTCCCCTCCCCCCTCCACTGGATAACCTCCTCCATGCGTCGTCTGGATCAGTCCTTGTGACAGGGGACCATGGATAGCCTAGTATTTAGCCAGGTTCTCCTGGCCATGCCTCTGGATAATCTCTCCCAACACGGACCTCACAATCTTTCTGCAACCTCTTCCGCATAGTTCCCTGAGTCCTGGTGGATGAGTATTAAGGTTGCTTTAAGGTTGTGAGCTTAGGGGTCTTTGTGTCGAAGATTGTTAGTTTCTGTCACACTGGCTTATCCTGTGTTGAATTAATGGCTGTGGCTGTGGGCCCCTTGTTCATCCCGTCATTCTCTGCGGGGTTCCATTTGGATCCTCCATGATATGACTGTGGTGGCTCCTCTCTTGCCAGAATCTCAGCCATCGGCCTACGGTCAGTTGGTAGAGTTAGATGGGCCACAGCTCTCTTGCTGCATCCTGAAAAATACAAACACAATCTCCATCGGAGAGTGACATCAGTGTAGTTTAAAAAATATACACAATTATGGAATACCTAGATTCTATTTTTAGTAGCCTCCCTGTCACTCGTTCCCATAGTGCATCTTATTTTGGGGGCCCAAGAGTACGGGATCCCGTGCCAATCGCCCTGAATCCCTAGTTTCAAACAAGGGGTACCCCTCACTAAGTGGCCAAAGTTGAAAGCTGTTGATTGTCACTCCCCCAAGCCCAGGCTCCTCCATTACACAAGTGCTCCTTTGTTGGTTCACTGTTCCCTCCCAGTAGGAGATGTGGTCAGCCTACTCATGGCCGCAGATTGTGTTTCATGTTAGTGGTCTCTCTTTACTCCAGCTGTCATTGATCAGTTTCCCCTGGAAGCTTGTGCAGTGCCTTCCTGCACTTCACTGCCTTCTGGGGGCTGGATACCATTCCTGGCATTGAAGGGTTTCTCCATGCTGATCTATGGCAGTCTGCGGTTTCTTCAGTAACGGTTTTGCCTCAGGCCTGTGGAGGGCACTCAAGAGCTTTGACAGAATTCTGACTTGTTGTTGGAATCTCATGAGTCTCTTTAGTCAACAGCTCAGAGAGGGAAGGAAACAGTGGTTGGAACCAGGGGTTGTCAGGTTGATCTAATTATTCACAGGCTTAGACTCTCTCCCCTACTACTCATGGCCCCTCTTGCCAGGCGACGCTCACTACTTTCCCAATAGGTTACATTATACCCTTAAGGATTTTATAGTTTTGTACCTAATATGATTTATCCTCATGCTTATGCCATTCCCCTCCCCCATCCCTTACCCCTCATTCATAACATCTCACTTCTTTCTACTAGTCTGCAGAAAGAAAACGGTTAACCTGGTTAAGGACCACATATGAGGGAGAATATGCAGCATTCTATTTTCTGTTTTTTTTGAGTGATCGCTTAGTAAGATCTGCTCGATGTCAGACCATTTTTTCCTAAATTTTGATGTTTCATTTTTCCTTTCAGCTGAGTAAAATTCCATCGTGTAAATATACCACAGTTTCTCTGTCCATTCCTCCATGGATGGGCATTTGGGCTGATTCCAATTCTTGGCTATTATGAATTGAGCTGCTATAAATATAGTTGTACAAATGTTTCTGCGTCGAGATGTGACATCTTGTGGATAGATGCCTAGAAGAGGGATAGC
>PVHP010055521.1:0-10122 GCA_004024765.1 Zapus hudsonius | reverse complement strand
TCAGTCTTCCTGCTTGAATTAAAGGCTTGCACAACTGCACCCAGCTTACAGTTTTCTTATTCATTCCTTTGATGATGGACCCATAGGTTGGTTCTGTAGTTTAGCTGTTGTGAATAATGTTACAGTAAACATTAATGTGCAAGTTTCTCTATAATATATTGATTTGGCTTCCTTTGGATAAATCCATATGAGAAGTATAGGTGATTTCCATAGTGGTTGAACTAGTATGTATTCCAACCAGTAGTGTGTAAGTGTCATGGTTTGATCCAGGTGTCCCCCACAAACAAATTAATGTGTTCTGATAGATCGATCCTCAGCTGATGGCAGTTTGGGTTTTACAACCTCGATGGAGCTGCGTTGTCAGGGGCCGGCTTATGGGGTTATAAGCCAGCTTCCCCTTGCCAGTGTTTGGCTCACCTTCCTGCCGCTGTTTGCAGTGCTGTGGCAGAGGTGATGTCCAGCCCTCTGCTCATGCCATCGTTTTCCCTGCCAGAATGGAGTCTCCCCTCGAGTCCGTAAGCCAAATAAACCCATTCTTCTACAAGCCGCTTTTGTTTGGGTTCTTTCTATGCAGCAACTGGAAAGCTGACTGCAACAGTAAGGTTTCGCTTGTGTCCACATACTTGCCGGCATGTTATTTGTTTTCTGGTCTGGTATATCATTATATCCGATTTCAAGTTGTACTCTAGAGCAATAGCATGATGTTATTTTTTACGTCTCTTATGCCATGCTAGTTTTATCCCCTTAAAACTCCATGTTCATTCGTGTATTTTTATTTTGTATGTTAGTTAATTGCATGTGTAAGTGTGTGTGTGTTGTCTGTATGTATGTGCACATGTGTGGGTACATATGTGTATGTGGGTGGAAATGTGTGTGCTTGTGAAGGCCAGAGGTTGAAATAGTGTGTAGTCCTCAATGTCTCTCCCCTTTGTTTACTGAGCCAGGGTTTCTCATATTAACCCAGAGCTAACTTATTTAGCTAGCTTAGTTTGCTAGCTTGCCCCAGCAGCCCCATGCTCTAGCACTAGGATGATAAGTGTGCCTTCTTGAGCTCCAGACTCGGGCCTTCACATTTGGCTATTTACTAACTGAGCTATTGTCTGAGCACCCTATATTGTACATTTTTATTATTAATTTAGAAGTAACTAAATAACTATAGGTAGGCAAGCTCTGTCACTGAGACCCAGCCCCATATTAGTTAATAGTTTTATGTTCATAGGTTGTAGTGTGTCTCCTTGCCTGGTCCCCATTTCCATGAGGGCCCTCCTCAGTAGGGTTCTTAATGTTCACTGAGGGGTAATTATGGCCTCTGACTCTGGGGGGAACTGTGTCTCAGCGTATTTCTACCTGCCTTGTGGTTCTTCCAATCTTCCAGCCCCCCCCCCCCCGAAGAGTCCTGAGCTCTAACAGGTGTCAGGTGTGTTATTGTTTGGTGTTGACTTCTCTGAAACCTCTGTATTACTTTATGATGTGTTTCAGCTCACAACATCTTTCTTGCTATTTTCCTGGGTGTGGATGTTGGGCTAGCATTGGGAGCAATACTCATGTTGCTGTTTCCTCTACAATTTCTACTGGACCAGGGGAAATGTGGTCCACTAATATCTTCTACTAGAGTTTCTTCAGTTTTGGTTTTCCCTTCTGTTATTTACAATTTTTTTATTTTCTTTTTTATTGTATTTTTTAGTTCAAGAGAGCAATTATAGTCTTATATATAATAGTTCATATAATCAAACTGTTATATAATATATATATTCATTATATATATGTATATATATATAATGAATATATATATTATATAACAGTTTGATTATACATACACACACACACACACACACACACACACACACACACACACACACACACATATATATATATATATTGTCTGGTACTAGGATTCAGCCAGAGGAACAAGCACCCTTGTGAAGTGTTCTAAAACACCACTATCCCCTCATCTATTGTTTTATTGTAGGACTATTTCTTCCTAACCTCTACTCACTTTTTAAGGTTTAAATCTAGTTATCACTCCTCCTGTGACTCTCTGGTCCCTGAATGCAGCTCACACAATCATCAGTGCTTTCCTCATTATGGCACTTGTTCCACAGTTTTGTAAATTCTTGTTTACTTGTCTGAAAACTGCACTCTATGTTTTGGGAAGTCAGGAGCTGTGTTTATTTTTCTTGTTCAGTCATGCATTCATAGCATCTGGCCTATAATAACCCTTTCATTTATGTCCTAAATTGTCTGGAAGGGCTTAGAGATGAAGCTCGTCATCAGAAAGAACAGAGTCTTCTGAGTTGCTAATTAAAAACATGCTCAGAATCCTTAGGATCATGCAAACATAGTTCTGTGCTTTGCTCTGCTTTTCAGCCACTCACCAAAGTGTATATGTAGATGAATCCTAAAGGACTCATGTCATTTCTCCCCTAAGGTTCTTCCAACTACTTTCTAGGTTTCTAACTATCTGAAAGATTTTGTTTGTCTTTATAGTAAAGTCATAGACTTTTGCTGGAAACTCATTTCAGGGAGGATAGAGTAAAGCATCTTAGAAATTATATGTGCTTAAAATCTTCTGGGCTAGAAAGATGGCTTATCAGTTAAAGGTGCTTGCTTGCATAGTCTGATGGTCTGGGTTTGATTCCCCAGTACCCATTTAACTCAAGAAGCACTAAATGACACGTGTGAGTTCGTTGGCAGTGGCACTGGGTCATGACACATAAATTTTCTCTGCCTGTCTTTCTTTATCTGCAAATGAATAAAAATTAAAATATTTTTTAAAAAACATTTGTTGTGAGCAGGCTTAAATCTGTTTTTCAATTTCGTTGTTTGTACTGGGTCAATCCCAGGGCCTTTAAAATAGTCAGTTTGAGCTTTACCATTAATCTACATCCCTAGTCCTTCAATGTGTGTAGGTGGTTCATCTACATAACATTTATATTATTAATATTTGTCACCCACTATTTTTATTTCTTTAATGTGTGTATGTGTATACATGAATGTATTCTGTGTAGATGTGGGTATGAGTGCATGCCAGCCATGCCCTGGTGCATGTGAAGAGGTTACAGGACAACATTTGGGTTGGTTTTTAACTTCCACCTTATTTGAAGCAGGGTCTCTAATTTTCCTCTTCTCCTTTCAAGAGCTTCTTTTTTAAAAAATAATGCTCAGTTTTATTAGAGCTATGTTGAAATTTCTTTTTGTAATATTCTTTTTTATTATTATCCATAATGAGATACTTTTGTGAAATTCACCTGTCACTGCCTCCTTTTCTTTGTTGATTTGATGGAAATACAGAATCTCACCAAAGCTTCTAGCTGTTTGGAAATATGCATTTGGGTATCAGAGTTGCATAGCAAACACTATCCACTGATTCATCTCTGAAACACAATCATTATTTTGTTAAGAGAGTATCTCAACACTAGAAATACAAATAAGAAAGTTGGTAAGGGACTGAGGAGTGACAAAATATGTGATAGTTTTATGAAGTACTCAGCAAATATTGAGTGAAAGAATAAATGGCATAATTGGAGATGATGCTTGCTTTTGCTCTGTACAAACATGCCTCAGAGGTATTTCAGGTTTAGTTTCAGATTACTACAATGAGACAAATTTCATAATAATGTGATTCACATAAATGTTTTGATTTCCCTATGCATGTACAAGTTATATGTATATAATTCTGCATAGTGTGTAGTAACTTATTAAAAAGGAAATTGTGTATACCTTAATTTAAAAATATTTTATCACTTAAAGTTCTAGTGATCTTCTGGGATATTGGGAAAAGTGGCATTCATGGACTTTCTCATTGAATTTTCACCATATACCTTCGATTATTAAAAGTACAAAATCTGAAATTACAATAAAATGGGATATTTCTGTATTTGTATGTGTGCTTGGGTACACATGCCTTTCAACTATTCTACAATGTGTATATAAAGTATTTGAAGGGCTGGGGAGATGAATCAGCATTTGAAAGTGCTTGCTTGCAAAAACTGCCTGTCCAGGTTCAATTCCTGAGCCACCCATGTAAAGCTAGGCAGACATTGGTTTTCATTAGCAAGAGACCCTGATGTATACACATATGCATGCTCTAGCGTGCACATGCATGCATACATACACACAATGCATTAAAAATAATGTATTTGAAACAAAAGTCTAAATTAATTTAGTTTTAATTTTGGGAGGTATTTAAGATTCTTTTTTCATATATACCCATAATATAGTTTGGTCATATTCTTCTCCCTTTATCTTTTTTTATACCTTTCCACCCGTTCCCCTTAGACTGAATCCTTTCTTATTTCTCACTGGCCACACCTTTATTTTGATGGCTTTTTGCTCTACTCCATTGTACATGATGAAATATTGATAGGTCCACTATTATGCAGGTTTGTGCTGGTAATGACAGTCCCTGTGAGGTCATAAATGTAATGGTAATATCATACATGGATGACAGTCTTTCACAGTACTCTGCCATCCTTTAGCTCTCACATTTTCCTCACCCCCTTCTTTCTGTAATGTTCCCCGAGAATTGGAAGGGGTTATATAAATACCTCATTTAGTGCTGAGCACTCTAGAGTCACTTTCAGCAAATTGGTGAGTTTTGAGTCCCTATATTAGTCACCACCATGGACAAAAGTAATGTCTCTCTGATCAAAGATGACAGCAGCACTAATATATGTCCATAAACATAAATATTTAGAGTTTGATGGACCAAGGATATTCATCTGCAACATTTATTGTAGCAGCTTCCCACCTATGGCCCATGAGATTCCCAGCCATACACTCTTGACAAAGTTTTCAGTGCCAGGCATGAATTCCTTCCCCTGGAGTGGGATTCCAATCCAATCATAAAGCAGTTGCTTGTTCCCATAACAGTCATGCCACTATTATACCAGTGGGCACATCTTGCCTGAAAGGTCATTTGTGTATCACATAGTGTGTCCACTGCTGGTTAAGACTATTGATGATTTTTCTTGCCTGCCATCCTGCATAACATTTTCGAACACTTTGATCACTGGCCAGCATATAGAAGACTTCTAGATCAGTTCCACTTTGATTTCTCAGTGGCTTGTAACTGAAGCATCTGGTGTCTTCAGCAATAGCATATTGCTGTGAAGTCCAGATGAACAACTAAGAACATTGGCAATAGCCAGTATTTGGCATCATGGACATTACTGACCAATGACCCAGTGGAAAGTATTCCAGTAAGATGCTTTAAATTTTAAAATTGAAACTTCAATGATAGGAAACATAAATGGGGCTGTGACTATTATGTCAGCATCTGATGTGGTAGAAATTGAGAGATTGAAAAGAGCCTTTTTATTAAACTGTATTTCATGTTTGCCTTTGGGCCTACAATTCCACTGTCCTTTGAACAGAGGCTATAAGGAATTTTAATGGTTACCTGAAATTTAATTTAAGTCTTTTCACACACAAGCATGAGTGTGGGATGTTGTTGAATGGATGATGGTTCATTATCTGAGTACTTTCCTTATTTATCAGAGTCTCCTATGATGGGCAGAAGGAAGAACTATTATCTAGAGGATAACATTTCTGATGATATGAATGTACCCTCTCCCCACATCCAGAAGCAGCCCAAGGACAATTTTGCCTGTTGAAGCTACTTATATCTTGGCTTGATATAACTACTACTTGTCCCTTTTCATAGCTTTAGCACATTGGAATTCTTTTTACCTTCTTTCATACCTTGTCTACTGTTTACCCCTTTCAGTTATGCTACTCCTTTATTGTTTTTGAGCTTTCCAACACTAAATAGAGAATCAATACAATAAAAAAAGGAAGTGAGCAGAGAATGAGGGTATTGCATTTAAAATATGAAGCTCTGCTTTTTAGCCACAAAAACATGTGAATGAGACAAAACAAGTAACAATTCTAAGACTAATATTACTGTCATGAAACAACAAGTTATTACCACTCAATAGCTTTTCATGGGGGATGGTAAGGAAGATTTATTCTACTTTACTCTATTAACCTATTTTCTGGAGAATTTGCTAATGGGAACTGATGATGTTTGTGAACGTTCTTTTCAGATGCAATACCTGCTTCCTAATATCTCCATACAAATCTTACTGCTATGAGAGAGTTTGCTCAAATATCACCATCTCTATAAAAGGCCTCTATGATTTCCCAGTGATCTCCTCATTTTGATCCCTGAACCCAAGCTCTGTGACCTTGTGTGGGCTTGGCCAAGTTACCTTTCTGTGCTTCAGTATCTGTTTTTCTTGTTGCTGGAACAAAATTACCTGACCAGAAGAAGATTAAAGAAGGAAAGATTTTATATTCTCATTATATTTGTGAGAGGAAGTCCATCATGGTGGGGAAAGCATAGTAAGAGCAGGAAACTAGTGTCATCATTACATTAGCAGGGATGAAGTAGAGCAGAGTGATACATGCTCAGGTATCCTTTTTCTTGTTTATACAGTCCAGCCCAGCCCATGAGCACCATGCACCAGCAACCCTTAGTTATGGTTGGTTCTTTAATCTCAATTGACATAATCTAGAAAATCCCTCACAGACATGACCCACACAGAGATTTACTTCCATGGCAATTCCAAATGCAGTCATGTTGACAACCAGAGATTAACCATCACAGTATACTTATTAAAAATGAAAATGAGGGCTGGAGAGATGGCTCAGCGGTTAAGGCACTTGCCTCCAGTGCCTAAGGCCCCGGTTCAATTCCCCAGTACCCACATAAGCTAGATGCACAAGGTAGCGGCCCTGGTTCACTCCCTCCCCCATCTATCTTCTTGAAAAATGAATAAATAAAATATTTTAAAAATGAAAATGATAAGATCGTTATATGTGATAAATTGAACTAATAAATGTGAAGCACTGGGAACATTGATTGGTATATGAACTAATAGCTGCTCAGAAATTGTTAGATGTTATTATTACTTCTAATATAGTTTACAACCTAAAATTTAACAAATTTTTATTGAGTTCTAATGTATTTATGTATCACAAATGACCTTGGGATAATATACCATATTATAAAAAGTATTAATTATGATTTCTAATTGTCTAAGTCTGAGTACTAACTCCACCATTTACTGGTTTTGTAGTTATCTTCTTATTGCTGGGACAAATCATCTGACCAGAAGCAGATGATGTGAGAAAAGTGTTTATATCAGGCTTACCATTTTGAGGGGAAATTTCATCATAACATAGCAGAGCTGAGGATCATATCTTGATACAAAATCTGGGAAGTAGCAGCAAGAATGACCTGAGCTTTGGCATTTGGTGTAGCTGGGTATGGTGGTTTGAATTATGTGTCCCCCATAAACTCATGTACTTTGAATTCTTGGTTCCCAGCTGGTGGAAATTTGGGAGGTGGAGACTTGCTTGAGGACGTGTATTTCTGGGGAAAGTCCTGGAGGTTTATTAGCCTTAGCCCACCAGTGTTTGTTTGGCTTACTCACCTACTGATGTTTACCATCTGCTATTGCAGGGAGGTGATATCCAGTCTCTGCTCTACCATCTCTCCCCTGCCATCAGGAAGCTTCTTCTCTAAACTATAGGCCAAAAATAAATCCCTTTCTCCCACAGACTGTTTTTGGTCAGGTGTTTTATTCCAGTAATGTGAAGGTAAGTACAACACTGGGCTATCCTACTCCAAAGCCTGACCCCAGAAACACACTTTGTCCAGCAAGGCTCTACCTCCCAAAGTCCACCAGCTGAGGATTAGGTATTAGGCTTAATCACAAACACATGGGGAATACTTAACATTGAAACTACTATATCCTTTGGCTGACCAAATAAATTTACAATCATCTTATAATGCAAACTTCATTCAGTCCAAATTTAAAATTCCCCATAGTCTTTTACATTCCAAAGACTTATAAGGACTGAGCTGAGGGTTAGAATTTAGATAATGCTAATCTCAAAAATTCCAATGCACCTCAAAATTTAAGGAGTACCTGGATTCTTGTCAACAAAGTTAAAGAATTAAAGTCATAGTCAATGAGATATTAAGGTATAGTGGGAGACTTTATTATTTAAGGGAACATGGGGAGTTACAGTGTTCTCCAGCCACCAGTGTGGGGAGAAAATATGGAGAGTTTTAACAGAATTTATGCTATTCAGCCTAACAAGCAGAAGAAGAAAAGATAACAGAGGGCTCCCTTCATGAGGAAAAAGGTTCATATGGGAAAGAACCCTGAGCTCCACCCCCAGCCTAATGATTGTGGTGAAATTCCAAGCTCTGGAATTTCAGAGTTTCTTCTGCTGGCCTGCCTTGTGAGGAAGAAAACAGTCTTTGTTTTAGCTAAGCTTTTTTAAAAATATTTATTTATGGGGGGGCGGAGCAAGATGGTGACCGAGTAACAACGTCGCCAGGACTCTCCGGAAAGGTTTGACCCCCTCAACTGGTATCCAGGCTTTGGACACCGGCCGAACCCGAGTTCGGACTCTCCCTCCCTCCCGAACCCCTGGGCTGCAGCAGACAGGGTTCACGAGCAGCTCTCTGCTCCCCTGTGGAGCAGAGGGCCGAGCCCTCCCCCCCCCACTGGCGGGGCGGATTCCAGGCTCTCCGCGGAGGTTTCATTGCAGGCCTGAGACCCGGGCACCCGGGCTCTCCTCGGCATCGGCTTGGGGTCCACAGCAGGGTTCCCCAGCAGATCTCAGCTCTGCAGGAGAACACAGAGTGGGCTGGGCCACGGAGCTGTGCCCTTCCTCTGCACCTCAGGCTCCACCTTTATCCCATCGTGGCAGATTCCTGGTACTTGGCGCCAACTGAGAGGCTTCCCTGTGGGAGCAGCCGGTCCTCAGAGGCAGTCCCCTCCACCTTCTGAGAGGGGAAAGAGTGTCTCTCCACGGAGGTTTGGGGTCTGTCTGCAATACAGGCCAAAGTTTGGGGCTGCCCAGCCGCTCCTCAGCTTCAAAACCTCCGCGGGTGCCCGGCAGCTCTCCGCTCTGCAGGGGAGCGCAGAGCGGGCTGGGCTTGCTGCACCCAGGGCTCAAGCCTCTGTCCCCTCGCGCGGGTTCAGATCCCTGGCGCCAATTGAGAGGCTTCCCCGCGGGTGCTGCCTGTCCTCAGAGGTGGTCTTCCCCAGCCTCTGAGAGGGGAGGTTTGGGGCCGCCCAGCCTCGCCTCAGCTTCAGAACCTCTGCAGGTTCCCGGCAGCTCTCGGCTCTGCAGGGGAGCCAGCAGCTGTGCCCTCCCTCTGCACCTCAGGCTCTACCTTTATCCCATCGTGGCAGATTCCTGGTACTTGGTGCCAACTGAGAGGCTACCCTGTGGGAGCAGCCGGTCCTCAGAGGCGGTCCCCTCCACCTTCTGAGAGGGGAAAGAGTGTCTCTCCACGGAGGTTGGGGGTCTGTCTGCAATACAAGCCCAAGTTTGGGGCCGCCCAGCCTCTCACCAGCTTCGGGACCACTGACCCCCACTTCTCTATCTGGGCATGGGCAGAAGCCAAAGGAAAAACGCAAAATCCAAAATCAGGGCCGCTAGTCCCATTATGGAACATGAAACTGGAAAGGAGGTGGAAGAAGCTCATACAGAATTGCAGAGAGAGAACATTATGACTCCTGACCACAACAGCAATGCAGATATGATGCAGTTAAGGGCTGACATGGAAATTATGAGAAAAGACATAAAAGAGTTGAAGCTTTCCTACTCAAGCATAGACTCCAAACTGAATTCGATGGAGAGACATATGAACGAATTCAGAAATACCTTAAGTGAATTAAAGATTAATCAACTAAAAGAAGAGCTGGACAATCAATTAATTAAATTTGATGAGGACTTAAGAAAACTAAAAAATGATTATCAGGAAACCCAAGCAAAAACAAAAATAGATTGGAAATTGTATCTAACCAAAGAATTTGAGGCCATTAATAAAATCATAGCAGAAACCAAAAATCAAGAAGAAATACTAAAAATCTCACTTGAATCATTTAACCCAGGGTTGATAATCTGGAGGACAGACTTTCAGAAGTAGAAGACAAATCCGAAGGAATCAATAAGGATGTCATAGGTTTCAATAAATTCAAGAAATCAAGTGAGCACAATTTGAGGGATCTATGGGATACAATAAAGAGGAGCAATATTAGAATCATTGGGATCCCAGAGGGAGAAGAAGACCAGGCCAAGGGCATAGCAAAT
>PVHP010055519.1:0-10133 GCA_004024765.1 Zapus hudsonius | reverse complement strand
TTTTTTTTTTTTTTTTTTTTTTGCGGTGCTGAGGACCGAACCCAGGGCCTTGTGCTTGCTAGGCAAGCGCTCATCCACTGAGCCAAATCCCCAACCCCTATTTGGTTTTTTTTGTTTGTTTGTTTATCGAGGTAGGGTCTTGCTCTAGTCCAGGCTGACCTGGAATTCACTATATAGTCTCAGGGTGGCCTTGAACTCACAGCAATCCTCTTACCTCTGCCTCCCGAGTGCTGGGATTAAAGGCATGCGCCACCACGCCCGGCTTATATTTGTTTTTTTTGAAGTAGGGTCTCACTCTAGCTCGGGCTGACCTGGAATTCACTATGTAGTTGCAGGCTGGCATCATACTCACAGTGATCATCTTGCCTCTGCCTACTGAGCGCACCTCCATGCCTGACTCTAGAATAATTTTGAATGGCTAGAAAGGGTTTATTTTGGTTTACAGTTTCATGGTGCTGGGGAAAGCAGAGCAGGAGCACACAGCCAGGTGACCATCACATCTCCACAGCAGCAGGAAGGAAGTAGTCTACTAGGCTTGGAGATGGGTTATATTACCCCGAAGCCAGCGACACACATCCTTCAGCAAGTCTCCACCTCCCAAAGGCCCCACAACTCCCCCAACTTTCTACTAGAGACCAGTATTCCAAGCACATGAGCTCAAGTAGGACATTTCATTCAAACCACCACATTTCTCCCCTGATGCCTATAGACTCATGGTGATTTCATGATGCAAAATACATTCAAACCAACTTTACAAGTACCACAGTCTTTACTAACTCTGTTCAAGAGTTCAAGGCTCATGTTAGAACCAAGACAGACTTTTAACTGTGAGCCTTGTAAAATCAAAGTTACAGCAAAGTGGTGATACACACCTTTAATCCCAGCACTCGGGAAGCCATGAATTTGAGGCTAGCCTGAGACAACATAGTGAATTTCAGAGCAGCCTGAGCTAGAGCAAGACCCTACCTAGAGAAACAAAAGCAAAATAAAACAACACCCTTCCCCCAAGCTCCACAAGTTACATATTTCTATCACATAATAGCACAGAGAAAATACTTCCTTTCCAAAAAGGAAGAATAGAGACATAACAAGGAAAGACGGGACCAGTGGAACATTGAAAACCAGCAGAGCAAACACGAAATCCTGCAACTTCATGCCCAGCATCTGGGACTCATGATGAAATCCTCCAAAGGGCTTGGACAGCTCTACCGCTCTGCCTGTGCTACTTGCTTCCAGAGCAGAATCCACTCTGAGCCAGCAGGTTTCCTGGGTGGCTGGCCCATAGTCCTGGCATCTCCAAAATCCTGGAGTCTCCACTGCAGCCCACAGATCTTCTTCACAGCTCCATACCTTGAACCCCACGGCCTCCACACTGGGATTTTAACACTGCCTCGTCTTCAGAGTCATGCAGATTTCATGACGCTCTGTTTCCTGTGTCTGCATGCTTCCAAAACCAGTACCAGGTGGGTTATGCTGAGGAATGGGTTAATTCAGCAGGGATAAAGCTGGACTTTGAGGAGCAGGGACCTTCTTCAGCCTTCTCCCTTCAGGCCTCCTCTTTCCAAAAGAACCAGCATTCCCCAGAGGTAAAGGTTTTATTTTGGCTTGCAGTCTCAAGATAAGGCTCCAGGCTGTCAAGGAAAGCAGGCATGAGCAGAGGCTGGACATCACCTCTGCCACAGCATCTGGAGAGTGAGCCAAACTCTACCAAAGGGGAGCTGGCTATAACACCTCCTAAGCCTGCCCCCAACAACACACCCCTGCCAGCAAGGCTCCCCGCCCACAAAATGCCATCAGCTGAGGACCAAGCATTCACAGCACACGAGTTTATGGTGGACATCTGATTCAAACCACCACAAGAGTCACAAAGCCTCTCTTGAGCTTTGGACTCCAATCTTGTGCTCAGTGGAAACCCGTGACTACAGTTTCCAAAATCCCCGTGTCTCGAGGAGTTTGATGTTATGTTGTTCCCTTTTCTTCTCAGGGACCTAAGGCCCTGAGCAGTCGGCCAGTCCTCCAGCACCGGGCTACATCCCAGGACTGCTACTGTGTTTGAAGCCCCCATCTTGTTTACGGAGTGAAGCAGAGCTGATGCTTGAGACCCCTCCTCTCTTCTAAAAGTTGCTAAGTCCATCTCCCTCCTTCTGGTAATGTCTGGACTGGTGGGGGTGCTCAGATACCGTCACCACTTTCATGACTTATTAGAGAGTACAAGGCCAGCCTGATCTACACAGCCAGCCCATGCCCTCCAAAACCAAACCAGACAAAACAACCGAGAGCTTTCTTGGCATCTCTTGAGCAGTAGTTAGTTGGAAAGTGGACTCATTTCATCATCCAGAGATGTTTCTTTGAAAATCGACACCCAGAACTGCCATTACTCCAATCATGGTATTGCTGGAGCCATTTCTGCTTCTGTCAGTGCCAGGTGAGGGAGAGATAATTCCCTACCCTTCACCCCCCCCAGGAGGTGTTCTGCTGTTTCCTTGCAGGGACACAAGGACGGTGGCAGGCAGGGGAGGTGCCATGCAAACAGGAGGACCCAGACCCTGCAGGAAGCCGGGTGCTTGCAGTTCCAGCACCCAGGGCAAGAGGCAGGGGGAGACGAGGGAACTCTGCCAGGAACCACGAGAAGCCCTGCCTCACACCAGGTGGCAGGCAAGGGTGGTCCCCCAAGGTCTTCTGACCTTCACACACTCACCATGGCACAGGCATGGCCCCCACCCCTCCAAGGTGACACACAGGTATGTATGAACGACTTCCCTGTTGTTAAAGGTCCCTGTTGCCTCGACCCTATTCAAGGGCATCTCATGACACCGATTTGCTCATTTAACAGCTTCTGTCCCTGTTTCTTCCAAAGCCATCCAAGCCTTTCCAGGAAAGCTTTTCCTGGAGCACCTGCGGAAGAAGCGGTGGGAGGACAGATGTCTGCGCTTTGCGCCTTCAGGTGACTCTCTGCCCTCTTTCTTCTTGTTCTTTGGCGTGTGTGTGAGCTCGCAAGGTGCCTGTGTGACTGGATTCACTCAGGTCAACCTGGGCATTCCCCCCCCCATTTCCCACCGCTGCGCCCAGAAGCGCGGCCTCCTGGTGCCCTCTCGTGGTCATGGGTTTAGTTGCAGGAAGGGTGGTGGTTTTTCTGTTTAAAACCAAAAATCCCCCAAATAAATAAATAAATTAAATAAAAAATAAAAAAGAAGGAAAGAAGGTCCCGCATATGTTTTCAGCAGGCAGCTCGTTCAGAGACGTGACAGTCCCGTCAAAACAATACAACTCATCAAACTTCAGAGGAACCACAGCAGAAAGTCTGTGGACGTGACACCCGTCAAAGCGTGTGGAAGGGCCCTGGGAGGCAGGTGGCCTGTCCAGGTGACCGGAGAGCAGGGACCCCACGACACGCACCACAGACAGGGGACCTTGCTCCGGGGCAGGAGGCTGAGCTGGCTGTCCCAGTTGGCCACGATTGTCCCAGACATGGGGGAGCAGACAGATGCAGTGCCTGCCCTCCTGGGGTGACATGGAGGATCGGCTCAACTGGAAGAGGTGACAGATGTCACCGCATTCAGACACAGGCTGCAGATGGTCCCGGGAGGCTAGGTGACAGGATGGGATTCTTTGTGAGACAGGGTCTTATGTGGTTGAGGATGACCTTGAACTCGTGATACTCTTGCCTCAGCCTCCTGGGTGCTGGGATTGCAGGTTCTCAGTGGAATGGGAGTGAGGAGGATTTGTCTATACCAAAAGGTTTCTAATTAATCAAAAAGAAAAATTAAGAAAAGAAAAAGCCATAAGTAAACCCATCAATTTGTAGGATAGTACAAAAAACTCCCCACAATTTAATAACAAAAACACCACTTTGAGTGATTAGTAATTTCTGATAGGAATGGGAAATTGGGCTTCACCCAGACTCAGCCAGTATTCAAGGGAGTGTTCGTGTCTCTGCGAGGGCTCAGGTCCACTTGATCATTTCACGGAGGTGCGATGTTACTAACTGTCCCTTGGTTTGTGACATCAAGGCTGGATGCAAGTCTGCCTGTGTGTGTGTGTGTGTGTGTGTGTGTGTGTGTGTGTGTGTGTGAGAGAGAGAGAGAGAGAGAGAGAGAGAGAGAGAGAGAGAGAGAGAGAGAGAGAGAGAGAGAGAGAGAGAGAGAGAGAGAGAGAGAGAGAGGAGAGAGAGAGAGAGAGAGAGAGAGAGAGAGAGAGAGAGAGAGAGAGAGAGAGAGAGAGAGAGAGAGAGAGTAACCCCGGGCACAGCCTCCACCTGTCTTGACTCAGGGTCCTCGAGCCTTTCTCTGGCCTGGAGCTCGCCAGGGAGGCTAGAAGTAGCCCGCCCAGGGATCCTCTGCGCCCACCTTCCCAGAGCTGAGGTGCCGAGGGCAAGCCACCCTGCCCTGGTTTCTGTTTGTTTGTTTGTTGTTGCTTTCAAGGTTAGGGTCTCACTTTAGCCCAGGTTGACCTGGAACTCATCCTGTAGTCCCAGGCTAACCTTGAACTCCTGGCATGCCCAGCTTTTCAATGGTGGGCTCGGGGTCCTCATGTTTGCAAGGTGTCATGGTTTGATCCAGGTTCCCCCACAAACAAATGAATGTGTTCTGGGCAATCGATCCTCAGCTAATGGCAGTTTGGGAATTAGAACCTCGCTAGAGCTGTGTTGTTGGGGGAGGGTTTATGGGGATTATAAACCAGCGTCCCCTTGCCAGTGTTTGGCACACCTTCCTGCCGCTGTTTGCAGCGCTGTGGCAGAGGTGATGTCCAGCCCTCTGCTCATGCCATCGTTTTCCCTGCCAGGATGGAGTCTCCCCTGGAGTCTGTAAGCCAAATAAACCCATTCCTCCACAAGCCGCTTTTGCTTGGGTTCTTTCTGTGCAGCAACTAGAAGGCTGACTGCAACATAACTAAGCTCTTTAATGACGAAGCTGTCTCCCAGCCCCTGCGAGGAATGAGTCTCTTGCATGGATTTATTTATTTTTTCATAAGTATTAACTTTGTATTACAAGTCATGCGCTGGTACCACTGTATCCCGCCTCCCTGCCCCCATTCCACTGAGGGCCCTCCTCAGTGGGATTTCTGGAATGTTCCATGGAGTTGTGTGAGCAGTAGACAGTTAGTGAGGGGGTGGGTAATGCCTCAGGATATCCCCCCCACCATGGCTCTTACACTCTCTGCCCCCTCTTCCACAGAGTTCCCTGAGCCCTGGTGGGTTAATCTTTTTTTTTTTTTTCCATTTAGAGTCTTACTCTAGCCCAGTCTGACCTGTAACTCACTATGTAGTCTCAGGGTGGCCTCGAACTCATGGCGATCCTCCTACCTCTGCCTCCCGAGTGCCGGGACCAACGGTGTGCACCATCTCACCCGGCCATGGTGGGTGAGTTTTAAGCTGCTTAGCATTGAGCTCTTAGCAGCTTCTGGGTTTTGGAACGTTTTGAGGCTCCTCTGTGTCTGTCTCCATCACCCTGACCCAGCCTCTGGGCCAGACCCCTTGGGCCAGGAGCTGGCTTTGCCAACACAGACACCTTCTCCCCGCTGCTCCCACAATGCCTGGCCAGGCTTACATGCCGGGTGGCCTTGGGGGTCATGCTCTCAGCAGGTAGAGCAAGGTGACTGTGGGTGTTACCATGTCCCCTTTAAGCCCTTCCAGCTCAGTGTCCTCAGTCAAGCGTGTGACCACCCGTTGTCCACATTTACGGACACCCATGTATGATGCCCATACTGGCCTTGACCCGGAGCAGGAAGCGCTGGGAAAGTTGGTGCTGATGGCCTAGGGTTGTGGCAGCTGTGGACACCTGTGTGGGACAGAAGCCACAGGGGCCCTGGGCTGTGTGCGCCTTAACCTTCTTTCCCCATGTGTGCTGGCGAGAGGCGTGTGGGAAGCACTTGATCCGAGGATTCGCCTGCCTACGGTACAGCTGGGGCCACGGGCAAGTGCTTTTGTGGGCAGCGATGTCTTTGAAGTCTTTTCCAATTTAACTGTGAGGGATTCTGTGTTTCTCTTAACATTTGAGCAGCTCTTAAATAGACAAACTGTTTGCCTTGTAAACCCCTACCCTCTTTTAAAATTTAAATTAAAATTTTTGGAGTGCTGGGGATTGAGCGTAGCTCCTTGCCCACACTAGGCAAGTAGGCTACCACTGAGCTGTACCCCCAGCTTTTTTTTTTTCTCTATTTTTGAGACAGGATCTTGCTATATAGGCCAGGCTGGCTTTGAACTCATGGAAATCCTCCTGCCTTAGCCTCCCAAGTGCTGTGATTACAAGAGTGTGCCTCTACACCTAGCTTCCTCTGGTTCTTTGGTTTGTTAGTTGTCCCCCCCAGGTAGAGTCTGGATCTAGCTCAGGCTGACCTGGAATTCACTATGTAATCTCAGGGTGGTCTTGAACTTGGTGATCCTTCTACCTCTGCCTCTCGAGTGCTGGGATTAAAGGCGTGCGCTATCACATCTGGCTGGTTCTTTTTAAAAAAATGTTTTATTTATTTTCAAGTAGAGAGAGAGAGAGGGAGGGAGGGAGAGAGGAGGGAAGGAGACAGAGAGAGAGAGAGAGAGAGAGAGAGAGAGAGAGAGAGAGAGAGAGAGAGAGAGAGAGAGAGAGAGAGAGAATGGTCACTAGGCATACCAGGGTCCCCAGCACCCTCTGGCTCTTCTTAAATATTCCAGTGATCTGGTTTTCATCTTGAGAAAATGCACAATGCTGTGGAAATGAATCTGCTAACACCCAGACCTGGCTCACGGGCTGAGCGAGGGCATTTGGTTGATTTCAAGCGCAAGTCCCTTGTCACTTGGCTTCAGGTGCTGACTCTCCTGTAGCTCGATTCCCTGAACACTGATGCCCAGCCTGGGAGCTACCTGCATTTTCTTCCTTTGCTTAAGGTGGAGGTCGCTGTTCTCAGTGTGGGGTTCCTGGAGTGTTGCCACTCCCCCAGGGGACATCCAGAGACTGACCCCTTCAGCCACCCTGTGCTTGGCAAGCCTGGGGGGGGGTCCTCTCCATGGTGACCAGTTTATTCCCAAACCGAGTACCGAGTCATTTCTGTCCCTGAGTACTGCTTCCTCGGTGGCTCTGGTGTGGAGCTTAGAAAGACGTCTTCCCCACCTATCACAGGACCACCACCCAGGGGCAAGGGACTGGGGAGGGAGCTCAGGGTTACAGCACTCACCTAGCATGCGCAAGGCCCCGGGTTCCATCCGGATCCCTGCACCACAAAACAAAACTACAACCAAAACCCCCCAAAATTTCTAGGGGCAAATAAGAGCCACGTGTGAGGCTGAGACACCCTGAGGCACAGGCCATCAGCAAAGTGACCAAGCTCTGTGGGGATCAGAGAGGAAGAGAGAGTGACTTCCCCAGTGTAGATCTGAGACCCTCCTGGGTGGGGACAAGTGCCCCACACAAGGACAGCATATGAATTTTCTGGTGGCACTGGGGAGCAATCCCTCAACTTCAGCTGTGCTAGGCCAGTGTCCTGCCTCGGGCCTTCTCCCTCAGCTTAGGCTTCCTCCAGACTCTTGAAGCGGGTGAAGGAACACACAGGCCTTCCCAACCCTCCTACTCAGCCCTTGAAGCAGCTGCTGGAAACCACTCTGGTGTTTCTACTCATTGAAACTCCAGATGCCCGCTTAGGGGGTGTCCTGCCCCTGTCTCTACCACCTCGGACATCTAACCAGCCCTCCAGGTAGGGGTGGGAGGTGAGCTTATGCTCATTCTTCCTTGTCCATGGTGTGGGATACCCTAGGGCTGTTTCTTGGGGTGGGCTTCCACCCAGTGCCTGGCTTGGGGCCACCTGAGGTCAGCAAGCAGTCGTCTGGAGTCACAGACAGACAGGAAGTTGGAAGGAACCCACCCTTGTTCCAAAGCAGTCCTGGGCATTTTAAACTCTTAGGAACCGAGACTGTTGAGAAGCAGGGGAATGTCTACAGTTGAAAGTTGAGAGCAGGAGCCTGCTTCCCTCCCAGTGACCCAGGGGGCCTCAAGCACACATCCCACAGCTGTCCCTCCGAGGCTCCCTCCGCAGCCCTGGCTTTCTGCCCCAAGCCTTGACTTCCCTTCATTCTCATTGCGGGTGGATTTCTATGGAAATCACCCGGTGATTAATTTGTGGCAGACGCATCAAAGGAGATTTCATAAGAAATGTTGGCAGCAGGAGGAGGCCCTGAGCGCTCAGATCCGGTCGTTTGAGCAGCAGGAAGCCTGGCCTCAAATCCCAACCCTTCCCTCCAGGTACAAGCTGGCTTTGAAATCCAGGGCTAAGGACTCGAGGTGTATCCTGATTTCTGTTATTTTAAGAGTTTATGCCCACCGCACCCTCCCTTCCCCATGTAACTTAATAAAAGTCCCGGGGGACAGGGGAGAGCCCTCCATTCATCCCAGTCAAGGTTCATCTGTGTGTCGATGGGAAGGCCAGTTCCCATTGCTCCAGCCGAGCTGCTGGACGGGTCCTGCGGAGCCTGGCGCCGCAGTACCGACGATGTCCACCAGAGGGAGCGCGATGCCTTGGAAACCGCCTGGCTCTTCCCCAAGCTTCTGGCCAAAGGGAGGCCTGTCCCCCTGATGGCCTTGGACTTCTGTCCGCATGTGGAGCTGCTAATGAGATCCACCCTGAGGTTTCTTGCAGGGAATATGAGGACTCAACGAGAGACAGGTCCACTCGTGCAAACATTAAGTTCTGTCAATAATCACTAGCAATGGTCAGCTTGTGGGTGGCTGTGACCATTGGCATTTCAAGCAATAAGTGGACAGTGGAGAAGGGCCCGTTTCCGGCCTTAATGAGTAAGTCACAGCCTGGCCCCGAGGCACTGTTAACTGTTAAAAACTGATCTTTGAGCCCTGTTGTAAAGAAATGCCCGTTAATAGCATTTTGGTCTCTGAAACCTGTGTGATAATTACCTTCAGTGGTTCCCAGCAGCTGTAAGGCGACCTCAGCCGGCCTGGCAGGGCGGAACTATGGGCTTGGAAGGCCCAGGAAGGACGTCTGTGCCCTGTGCCCTGCTGGGTGACCACAGGCAACGTTTTGCTTAAAGTTCTTGATATTCTAGGAAGCTAAAATCTTTAATAAGGAATGATTCTGAGAATGGCTCAAGGTCCTCTCATGGTAGATAAGGCCTTGAACCCTGGCCTTGAGTCTCTGTCCTCTGTCCCTATGATTCTGTGCAGAGGCGGTGCTCTTGGTGTGGTAGGGTGACATGGGATGGATGAGACCGGTCCTCATTGAGCTTATGGTCCAGAGGGAACAAGAGAAAACCAGGGCCTTGTGCATGCTGGGGAAGCCCTCTACCCTGGGCTATGTCCCCAGGCCCCAGAGATTGTCGCTGGCTAGCAAGGAAGCACAGTAAGGGGTTTCTATGTTTAGTACAAAGAAGCAGGAAAGAAGATTCCACAGGAGTCTGAGAAGGTAGGGGTAGGGGCCCCGTGAATGACTCCTGAGAAGGTTCCATTCATGCCCAGGTGGGAAAGGACAGCCCAGAGGCAGAGCAAAGGCTGTGCAAAGGTCCTGAGGTGAGCTGAGCTGGGCCAGGCTGGGCGGAGTGAGAAAGCTGGAGCAGCCTTTGTAGACCTCTATGTTCTACACGGTCTGCCCCAAGGTTCTTGCTTTGCCAAACATATGTGCCTCTGTCGGGTGCAAGACAAGCCTGTGGCTGGATTCCAGCTCATTTCACCTTTTTGAAAAAATTTAAATAAAAGCATTTAATTCATCCTTGCTGGCCTCCCTGGATCCCAAAGGAAGACCCAGCTGCCAACTCCCTCTTTATTCTAATCTCTCCTGCTTTCTCCATCTGCTTTGGACCTGGGGAGAAGTTGGCACCGTCACACCTGACCCATCAACTCCTACATCTTGTTTAACCTGATGGCTCTGACACCAGCTTCCTCTGAAGGGCAAGCCTGGCCTCGGGAGGAGCACAGCGAGGGCTGGAAGAGAAGGCGGCCACGAGGAGGTTGAGGAAGCTGTGGGGCGGGGGTGAGGGTGAGCATGAGGGAGGCTCACTGCTCTGGTGGGGGTGCTGATAGATTGGGTGGTGGGTGGGGGAGCTTGGGGATGCTTAGCTAGCCAGCAGTAGGAGCTGGAGGTGAACTTTAAGTAATACTTTTATTTATCAGAGAGCGTGCAAGCGAGAGAGAGAGAGAGAGAGAGAGAGAGAGAGAGAGAGA
>PVHP010055518.1:0-10122 GCA_004024765.1 Zapus hudsonius | reverse complement strand
GTGCCAAATACTGGCAAGGGGAAGCTGGCTTATAACCCCCATAAGCCCACCCCAACAACACAGCTCTAGTGAGGTTCTAATTCCTGAATTGCCAGTATTTGGCACACCTTCCTGCCTCTGTTTGCAGTGCTGTGGCAGAGGTGATGTCCAGCCCTCTGCTCATGCCATTGTTTTCCCTGCCAGAATGGAGTCTCCCCTGGAGTCCATAAGCCAAATAAACCCATTCCTCTACAAGCCACTTTTGTTTGGGTTCTTTCTGCACAACAACTGGAATGCTGACCTCAACAGTTTTGGTACCAGGACATGGGCTCATCTGTTGCTGCTAGAACCCTGATTCTGTGGCTTTGGACCTTTTGGAAATGATCTGCAGGAGGAATATGGAGGGATTGGAAACCTCGTCCTAAGAGGTGCCTTGCAGTGCTATGAGTACAGTGTGATGGACCATTCTGGTCAGAGTTACAAGACCTGAATGTAGTGAGAACTATGGACTGTGAGGTTTGGCTTACGAGGGTGAGAAAGAACTTGATCAGGACTGTGCCAGAAGTAGTTTGCATGAGAGGCCTGCTGCATTCTGTCTGCCTGTGTCCTGGAAACCTGTGCAGGGTTGTTTTACGTAAAGATGGACTGGTGTGAGCAGATGGAGATGGCACAGAAAGAAAGATCTTGGGGTTGAAAGTGCTGCCCATTCACCGGCAATTGTTTGAGAGATTACAACCATTGAGATTCAGCCAGCTGGTCTGCATTGGACCAACAGGAAGAATGCGGACTCTTTGAAGTAAGGGGCCTGAATGCTTTGATCCCCCCTGGATTAACAAATTGGTAGCCCACCTGGTTCTGTGGAATGGAGATTGGTTAGAAAGAGAGGGTCATTGGATTTTCAACACAGTTTTGTTTTTGAAAAATGGCCATCGGCATGTGAAGCAGTTGTGCAAGGTTGCCTGCATGGAGCCCAATGGGGCTATGAGGATGAACTGTGGGTTGCAATGGAGACCCAAAGAATTCCAGGACTATGGGTGCCAAGGAGAGCTGCCAGCACCGGATAAAGTTTCCCGGACTATGAGTAGCCAAGCTGGAGGGGCGGAATTGAATCTCCAAGAGACTTGTGTTATTGGTTAGAATCATTGAACGTGGAGTTAGAGATTGATGGTGCCCTGTTTGTTTTAAATCTTGTATTGGTCAATCTGTTTTTGCTGTGCCTCATGTTTTGCATTGTGAATGTTCTGTGCCATTACGGGTTTATTTTTGGTATTATGGCTCAATTGAAAGCTGTGGGGACTTAAGAGTTGAGTTTAATACATCTTATTTACATCATGTGATTATTAGTTTGTGGGGGCCAAGGCCGGACTGTCATGGTTTGATCCAGGTGTCCCCGACAAACAAATGAATGTGTTCTGATAGATTAATCCTCATCTGATGGCAGTTTGGGTTTTACAACCTCAATGAAGCTGTGTTATCAGGGGTGGGCTTATGGGGTTATAAGCCAACTTCCCCTTGCCGGAGTTTAGCACACCTTCTTGCCACTGTTTGCAGTGCTGTGGCAGAGGTGATGTCCAGCCCTCTGCTCATGCCATCGTTTTCCTTGCCAAGATGGTGTCTCCCCTTGAGTCTGTAAGCCAAATAAACCCATTCCTCCATAAGCCACTTTTGTTTGGGTTCATTCTACGCAGCAACTAGAAAGCTGACTGCCATACCCCGTTTCACAGGTCCAAGCAGAGAAAGAATACCATACATACAGAATAGCAAACAGGCAGGGGAGAAGGAAGAGAAATTCACCCCCCCCCTTATATAGACACAGTTCAAGGGTCTTGCAACCCTTTTCCAGACTGGTTTACTCCCTGAGTCTCTGTAATTTCCCTCCTGCACTGCCCTCCCAGAAAGAAAAGTTCAATTCTAGTTTTCCTGAGTCTCTTTATGTCCTGCCCCCTACTGAGAGGCTGCCTTCCTGTAAACATCGTCAGAGACACACCAAAGATAATTAAAAAGATCAAGTTAACAACAAAACCTAACCATTACACCAGGGAAATTATTGCAAATGTGGGCAAATATCCTGGACAACCCCTTCTCACTTGTATAAATGTGGAAAGGATAACTGAGTGGAAGGATAAGTGAGTGGAAACAAGACAATGGACAGCGAACCTTGAAAATAAGATTGGGGAGATCAATCAAGAAATGGCATGCAGTCAGGAGGAAATTATGGGCAAGAAAAGTATTGCAAGGAAAAAAACAGTGGGATACAGAGAAAAACTATGACAAAGTAGAACACTGGAGTGCCAGTTTTGAGAAGTAAACATATATCCATTGAGAAGTTATCTATTTTTTTAGGTAGTGTCTTGCTCTAGCCTAGAAGTTATCTATCTTGATGATCTGGACTCTGATTCTGCTTGAGATTCTGAGTAGTATTCTAGTCACTATTTTCATGTTGACACATGCTACCATTTTTTCTTCTAGCAGCTGAATTCCACTATATTTTATTTTTTTCAAAATTATCTTGGTCAACAAATAAAATAATATTTATCTTATGTTATTAATTATATGTACATTATTGAAAGCTTAAATCTAGCTGATCAAAAATGTACTATTTCATATCACTTCAACTTTTGTCAGGAAATTACTTGTACCAACTGTGTGGCCTTAAGAAATTCATTGTCCCATTCCTTACATTATTTTAAAAAGTGGGAGCAAATTGGCACACTGTGATCTAGTATTTTTTTTACCATGAACATGTGTGAAAACAAAGCAACCCAATTAACATAACATTTCCCTATCATCCTAACAGCTAGGTGTGGCTGCCTGACGAAACTCAGTAAACATTCAGGTCATTTTACATATTTGCATAGGCAAGTGATCCTAATGCAAGAACTTATATGGTATAAGTCCCTAATACATTACAGTTTTTAGCAGTACTAAAGATTGAACTCAAATGTAAATGTGTTAGAGCTCAGGGTTGAAAGGAACATATTATGCACCCTATGATACAGCAAGTCATTTATAGTCCATAAATCTAGATTTCCTGACCTGTACATTTGATTGTTTTATGAAGTGTTTGCGTGTGTGTGAATATAGAAAGGGGGAGGGTGGGAAGGAGGTTCATGTATTGAGTCTGCTCACAGAAATGAAATCTGTGATCTCCTGGGGCAGAGAAGTTGATAGGTCAACTAAATGATGGAAAAATCTAGCCCTTGATCTTCTCTTATGAAACTACTGCAAAAATCAGACCTACTAAAGAACCAGCCAGCTTGGCCCTTAAGCAAGTAAATAAGATGATCTCTATACAGTATAGATATGGGTCCTATCATACCTACATAACGTAGCTCTCTAGAAACAATCTGTGATGACTGTATTGCCTAAAACTTCAGTCCATGTACAAGTCACATTTTTTTACCTCAAAGTTCTTATGCCTGCAGTGCTGGCTGGTACATTCCACGAATCCTCTTTTCCTACTATTCAAAGCCCCACCAAATCCTAGCCCTCTTTTGTCTTAGAAGGATAACTGAAATCCAGTTCTACCTTAAACAAATGGTATGCATAACCTATCTGTCCTGTATGCTGGTGGCATTTTTCTCAAATTTGAATATGCATTATATCTAGATTCAGATTTATCAGTTTCCCAAGATATACTGAGGCTACTGATACTTTAGGTACCAAATATGTAATTACAAAACAACACCTTATAAATAAAACATTTGGATTCTTGGAAAGATTAGTTCAGACAGCTGTTTAACATGGATTTACTCAACCTGTTTTTAAAAGAGAGATGGCAATTGTTTTCTTAATTAAAAGATTGGGTTTGAAGTCATGCTGTGTTGTCAATTAGTTCTGTAAACCTGGACAGGTTAAATCTTCTTAGTGGATTAAAATACTGTGAAGATTAGCTAATATGGATAAATGACTGAGAACAGTGTTTGAAACAAGGTCATCCCTAATTATCTTACATCCTTATCTTTCAAATATGTTTACCTTACCAGTATTCCTTTCTTCTGAAAAGTCTTTTCATTCCATTATAGCCACTTGGTCCATCTGGCTATTTCCCATGCCATGGTGCCAATGATGATGTACCCACTAGATGCATAACTAGTTCTTTCATCCCAAATCATTCATGGTGTCCATTCATTTTACATAAAGCATGATTCATGCATAAATATGTTCCTGTTATGTTTCAAGACTCTATTCCTGCAGCTGATGACACACATAGGAATGCTAAGGATACATTCTCAGTCATGCATGGACAAGGCGTCATAGATATTAAAGGAAATCATATTTCTGTTTTCTTATCTGGGTTAATTCAACTCAAGTGAACAGTTTTCTTTACATGGGAATCAGGAGTATCTTCCCTCAGTAGCTCTGGAATATTCTGAAGGATGCATACCCTTTCATTAATTAGCACTTCAGAATAAGCAGTAGCTTCCTGTGATAATCCTGGCATGTTTACAACACACAAGAGTCACATCATTGCTAACCATTAAGCCCAAGTACCACAGCCTAATGCTCTGGAGTGGCAGTGATGGTGTGCACTGGCAGAAGCAGCAACCCAAGACACATCATTGTACTGCTGGGCAATGCTGAGAGCCCAGCTGAGCCATTATGCCACCACTTTGCAATGCTCATATTGTTGTAGGATGAGGCTACAGAGACAAGCTCATTAAAACAGTTTACTCAGAAAACCTTTTACAGTTTTAATATGGTCACTGTCTGATAGAATCATTTCAAGGTAGGTGGTATAGCCCCTGCAGATAGAGACAATTAGTTTGGGGAGAGACAGTGTATAAGCAAGGGACTATGCAAGATCTATTCCCAATTTTAGCCATTTTCTAAGGCTTTATTCTTGCAGTTCTCTGTTCCCCTCAGCAAAATGACCATGTCTTCAACTGAGTTTACAAAATGGAAGTAACCTCAACAGTCACCAAATCTAGCCTAATGTGGACTACTCAACTTTTGATAATGAAAGTGGAATCTCCCCCCTTTACACCTTTATCTCTTGAGCTCTGCAACTCATCACCTTCCACCCTTCAGGGTCTTTACTGCATTCATTGTCCTTTTCACTACTGAATATTCAAAATCTTTCTCCCAACCTCAAAAGGTTATCAAAGGAAAAGAGCAGTGAAGTAGGAATGGCAAGAAGGAGCCTGAACTAAATGTTTTGGAGGCCAAGATATTTGTATATTTTAGCTTAAAAACAGTTAGTAGTGATATTAACTGAATGTATACTATACAATAAACTAAAAGTGCAAAACACTGAAATTCCATATCAGAGCATTTAAGTACTCTTAGCTTCAGCAAACATAATTAGTAAATGAACTAAATGTTGTCCATGTGCTTCTATAATATCTATAATATCACTAAGAGTGGCTTTAAGCCTGTGATCATGGTCTCAAGAGGCTAAAGGCCTGCTAATAAATTCTACTCTCAAATATTAAGAGAAGGGCAGAATCTTTTTTTTATCATTTCCTTATTGACAAATTCTGAGGCATTGGCATGTGTGCATTCAGATGTGGCCTGAATATGCAAGCTTTGGCAGCATAAGGTTTGTGAAATAACAAAGAAAAGTACGACCATTTCAACAGAACTGTATATAAGGATTCACCCAAATGCAAATACAATTACTATCCCCAACAGGACAAGAACAGTTGGGCTATTAAAAATGAAAGGCAATTTTTAGATTGGCAAGACTTTCTAGACAGTTCTCTCAGAGTCATTATAAGCCATTATGGTCTGCCTTACATAATCAATCCACACAAGCCAAGTTTTGTCCACTTAATTAGAACATATGGAAGCTGCCATAATATTGAGGGAACTATTTTATCATGGCAGAGCAGAAAAAAGGGGGTCCATGTTTTATTTCCAAAAACTAAATTTCTGAGTATTTGAAATAGCTAAGATTTTAATAAATTAAACTCCCCTCAATAAAAGTACAACTGAGGTTCATTTCTATATTAAGGTGATTTTCATAACCAAAGTGAACCCAAATCCAGTGAAAATAGGGAATTTTAATATATGATTAAAGACTAGCTCACACATCTGTGTGTTGTACTCTAACCAAGTTGTCACCAGGAATAGAACCTGGAAAAACTCAGCTGAGAGGGATAAAGAGAGAAATATTCTAAATTAGAGTGTCAGAGGGAAGAAAGGCACAGACAGAAGAATGAGAAAGAAGGGTCTAGCCAACTTTTCCAGGTCCCCAACTGCTCCTGTGGTTTGCTATCTCATGTAAAAATGGAGAAACAAACCATATGATAAATTTTAGACAATTATAAAATTACATGTTTATGTGACATTTTAAAAACTTTTAGGATGCATATATATTCCATATATATTTGTTTAAAAGGTACAAAGGATTTTGGAAACATTTGGTTCTGTTGTGAAAAATACAACTTCCTATTGTATTTTGCTTTAAATTCTGCAATAGCGCAAACTAAATTTTAATGTATTTTTCTAACATTCTAATAGCAAAACACAATGCATATCATCCATATATGGACTATATCTTAAATGGCTCTGCCTTTTTAAAAATATCAGCATTATTTTTGTTGGGTGATTTAGTAGAGAAACTAATGTAATTTTCCCCTCTTTATAAAGTGAAATTGAGGCACAAGTCATTGGATATACTTCCCCTCTGGCTAGAAATGTGTTAATACCAATAAATCTTCACAATAATAATGTACTAGCCATGAACATACAAGCAAGATTCCACTACTCACTTATGGGTGGGCCCTGGCCTTGTGACAGCTTTGACTAAAATTCTGACTCCTCAGTGGATCATCACTGTTAAGATATAGGTAACTGAAAACAGTCCACCACTGAGAAAAACAAAGAAGCTGATACCAAATCCCAATCAGAATTACTTTGGAACCTATTTCAGGGACAGAGATCATAGTAGCAGTGTCCTTGTCTCAACTCTCATTAGCATATCTAATTCCTTTCCAGAGGATCAGCACAGATATATACATCTCATTTTTGGTGTCAGAGAAAATGTTTCCAATGTTCCTCTGTGAAACTCAAACAAAATTCATGGGCTATTTTATTATATGAAGGTCCCTGCAATCCTACTAAGGTCAAAACTTAATGGAGAGAAATGCCACTAAAATTTGTATATTTACTTAGAGGTCCTATTCATTTGTCTTATCTGTCATTCAATAATAAGCTAGCAAAATTCCAACAAACTAATACCCTAAGGCTCTTGGAGTTGAACCAAAATGGCCATATGTCCTGAGGTATAAATGAACCTATTTTCACCATTGAGGTGACATTGAACATCCAATATGGCAGAGTTTTAAAGAAATCCTAGAGACTAATAAGAATAGAAATGGTAGAGGATGACAGAGAAGAAAAATCAGTAGATATGACTAGTGGAAACTGGGCACTGTGGGAACATAAGGCAACATCAACTTTTTGAAATGTGATACATATTGTCATTATTATGTAACACTGATAAAATGTCTCAGCTCCTTGGCCTAATAAGGTACCAAAAACCCTGGAACTCTACTACCTGCAGAACTTGCAGTGTATGAATCTTGGTAGGGCCACTATGCAAAAGGGTCAATTTTCCTTCTTTCATTTCACTTTCTAAACTTAAATCCCTCCACTTTTGGACCTCAACCAATTACAAATGACCTAGGGCCATTGTATTGTCAAACCACTCTCCTCAGCTAAACTTATACAAAGCAAGTTGTTTGGATGTCTTTGTGTAACTGCTGGGCTCTCTTCCAAGACACAGTTCCTAATTCCATTTATCAGGGCAGAGAGCTATGAGCAAATATTACAGTTTACCAAACAGGAAGTAAAGGTCTTGGTATTGGTAATCTTTTTATCTACATGAATACAAAGGGAGCCATAGAAACTATTAACTGAGTAAAGCTTGTTCTGCACTGTAGGCATTTAGTGAACACACAGATTTATTCTGCTTAAAATTATTATGAACATGTCACTCTGAAGGGTTCGCATAGAAAACTTGTAAATCTATCATACAAGTGAATTATTTATAAACAAAAACTATGAAAACTAGAGTGTACTCTGAAATATCCAGTCCTCAAGCTCGCAGGAACTGAAGGATTTCACCATACAACTTCCTTTATGAGCCTCAGCTAGGCTGTCAGCATCACCCAGCAATACAATGATGAGTCTTGGTTTGCTGCTTTTGCCAGTGCACACTATCACTGCCACTCCTGACTGAGTACATTAGATGGTGGTACTTGGGCTTAATGGTTATCAATGTTGTCTCTTTAAATTTCCATAGTAAAATGTTGACAAATGTTATTTTAAAAGTAAAAACTCTGAAATAAATGGAAAACTTAATCCCTTCTGTATTTTTGGTACAAATAAATATTGCTTTTGTAAGTTTCAATGGAAAACAACTTGTATGTATTTATGTAGAGTGGTGCTTATGAACTCAATTTTAACTAAAATGTATACTACTTCATTAAAATTTCCACAACGATGAATTTGTGTAATCAAAAGTAAATGCATTTTAAAGCTAAAAAAGGAAAATCAAGAAACTAAACCTGGTTGGGGGCGGAGCAAGATGGCAGATGACTAGCAGCCTCGCTCTCGGTAAAGGTATGATTTTCCAGCTGGGATCCAAACCCCGGGACTTGAACCCAAACCCACCCTCTCCCCAGCTCCTGCACCAGCCCAGACAGGGTTCCCCAGTGGCTTTCTGCCACAGAGGAACGGAGAGCCGCCCCTCCCCCACCCCTAGCTCCCGCCATCTCCCATTGTCTCATCCTAGCAGCTTCTGAGCCCTTGCCAACTGAGCACCTTTCCCTCCCCCTGGGGCCCCTTCCCTCCCTCACAGTGCCCGATCATTGGGTGCACTTGTCTCCCGGACCCACCCGCACAATCAGGCAAACCAGCTCCTTGGGCAAACTAACCTACCTACCTAGGTTCCAGAAGCCCACTCCAGACTGCAGCTGCCAGGTAGGGCCAGGCCTCAGGCAGATACCTGGGAACCTCTGCCACTGCTGGGAGGGCAGAGGCTGGTTCAGACAGGTATCAGGGACCCTGAACCACTACCAGGAAGGCACAGGTGGCTTAGGCGGGTACCAGGGACTGTGCACCATTACAGGGAGAGCATAGGATGGTTCAAGCGGGTACCAGGGACTCCATGATACTGTTAGGAGGGCACAGGCAGATCAGGCAGTTACCAGGGACCATGCACCACTGCCAGGAGGGCATAGACCTGTCCATGCGGGTACCAGGGACCCCACGCCACAGCTGTGAGGGCACAAACCAGCTAAAAAGGTACCAGGGACCCCATGCTGCCCAACAGCCACCAGTGGGGAACAGGTGGCTTCAGGTGGGGCCCAGGAACCATCCCATACCTGCCATGCAGGCCCAGTCCTAGTCAGAAGCGCTTCATATCTGAGGGCACATACAGTCCCAGAAAAACCAAGTGAGTGACCGACCTCACCTGTGAAATCCAGAACACACCCCACCCACACTGCCCAGGAGAACTCAAAACAAAAAAAAAACCCAATGCCTCCAAGTGGATCTGCAATAAGCAGAGCACAATGGAAGAAGAACATACCAGCTGAGTCCCACATACCAAACCCACCTAGTCCCAATTGGAATGTAAACAGTGATAATATGAAAGAGGGAATACAGTTGCATGCACACAACGAGAGGCTGCTAAGACCAGATAAAAGTGACATGGACCCGAGAGAGAGAGGAAAAGATGGCTGACTAGTAAACACGCCGCACACTTCTCGGGGAATAAGGGCCAGGGGATACAGCAGGAATCCAGATCGTGGACACAAGCTGCGATTGCCCGCTGAATCCAGGCACCTCAGAGCACAGGATCCATAGGACTGGAGGCCACCAGCGTTGACAAGCTCACAAAAGGCAGTGAGTCCTCCAGGCGGGCAGGGTCTGCCTGCCGGCGCCTGCCGGCGCGTGCCGGCGCGTGCCGGCGCCTGCCGGCGCCTGAGGCTTTCCTTTGGCGCGGCTTTCCCTCCACGTGGCTTTCCTTCGGCGGTGTGGCTTTTCTTGTGTTTCAGCCCCCACCCTCCCGCCGTCTGTCTATCCCGCCCCTCCCAGGCATAGGTGTGTCTTTCTTTTTCTTCTTTCTGTTGTTTTCTTTTTATTTTACTCCTTGTATTAATTAATATTCTTTCTTCATCGGCATCTGTG
>PVHP010055517.1:0-10138 GCA_004024765.1 Zapus hudsonius | reverse complement strand
TATCCCCAATTCCCCAATGCCCCCCCCCATCCCCAATCAGCTGGATATCCTCCTCCGAGTACCATCTGGATCAGTCCTTTTGGCAGGGGACCCTGGATAGCCTAGTACTCAGCCAGGACCTCCTGGCTCAAGTGTGTTGTTGCTGAAGGGTGCCATGCCTCTGGATAGTCTCCCCCACCACGGTTTTCACAATCTTTCCGCCCCCTCTTCTGCTCAGTTCCCTGAGTCGTAGTGGATGAGTATTAAGGCTCTTTAAGATTGTGAGTTTAGGGGTCTTTGTGTCAAAGATCATTGGTTTCTGTCTCACTGGCTTATCCTGTGTAGGTTGAATGTCTGTGGCTGTGGGTCCCTCATTCCTCCTGTCATTCTCTGCGGGGTTCCATTTGGATCCTCCACGGTATCACTGTGGTGGCTCCTCTCTTGCCAGAATCTTAGATGGGCTCCAGCTCCTCTCGCTGCATCCTGAAAAATCCAAGCACAATCTCCTTCGGAGAGTGTGATCAGTGTAGGTTAACAAAACATTTCTGGTTTACCTAGATTCTATTTCTAGTAGCCTCCCCTTCAATCGCAAGGATCAACTTTTTTTTGTAGGTCTGGTTTATGTGGGTCCTGGGGAATTGAACCGGGGGCCTTAGGCACTGGAGGCAAGTGCCTTAACCACTGAGCTATCTCTCCAGCCCAGGTCACACTTTTAAAATCAGGCCTCACTAACTGCTGCTGCTCATTTCATCGGAACCCGTGTACCCCAGGGCATGAGCAAGGTCAGCATTTTCCCTGGCCTTTGTCCTGATGGCAGTTTGCAATAATGATGTAAGTAATCACAGTTCTTAGAAAGGGAAGAATATAAGAACATATACTAAGAGCTGGAGATTCGAGTGGTGGAGCACTTGCCAACTATGTGCAAAGCCCTGGGCTGGGTCTAATAGAAAAAAAAATAACAACCAATGAAATATTTTAAAAAATGAGAGCAACTAAATGTTTCTCAATACATTAAAAATAAGTCAGCTATTAAATAAAATGAGGTGAATCTGTAAGTTTTTTACCTGAAAAGCTGTCCATAAAATACCTTATATTGTTTTTTTTTAATAATTGAATAGGGACGATGTATACTTTAATGTCATTTTTTTGTTAAAAAGTAAAGATGCTTTGTTTATATGAGAAGAATAATCTGGATGAGTACATAAGGAATGAATTTGAGAAATAAGTTAAAAAGTAAAATGTGGCTTTTTAATTTTTAACCAAAGAGAATTTTTTACTATTTAAATTTTTAATGATAACACATTTGTTGAATTTTAAAGACAGGCTGTTTAATTATTTTTAAAATGGAAAATGATGAGATAGAATAGAAGACAATAGTTGTCTGCTGGCAAGAGGACTCAGCAGTGAATAACTCTTGTTTGCAAAGCTTGCAGGCCCTGGTTCAGTTCTGGGGACAGTACCCACAAAAAGCCACATGCACATACTGGCACATGCATCTGGAAGTCGTTTTCAGTGGCAGAAGGCCCTATTGTGCCCCCCTTTCTTTCTTCTTCTTCTTCTTCTTCTCCTTCTTCTTCTTCTTCTTCTTCTTCTTCTTCTTCTTCTTCTTCTTCTTCTTCTTCTTCTTCTCTCTCGCACATGCATGCAAATAAATAAAGAAAATAGGAAAAAGAAATAGAAAGAGCTGAGAGGTACAGCTCAAAGCTGCACTTTCATGTACAGACTACTTGCACTGTTGTTTTGTTGTTTTGTTTGTTCTGAGCAGAGTCTTGGAGCTCATATAGACCAGGCTCTGGAATACTAGGGTTACAGAGGCTTGAGCTACCATGCCCAGCCTAGGACTAGTTCATTTAATTGTAGTTACCTATGTTTTATTCAATTATAGTAGGTAAGTTAAAATTAATATTTTCACTTTAGAAACTCTGTATGTGGATCTGGACATGTATGTAGGGGTTCATGCCAGCCTGGAATATATAGTGAGTTCAAGGCCAGCTCAGGGTATATAATGAGGTTTGGTCTCAGAAAAGGAATTGTGTGTGTGATTTAGATGGCTGTATTTTCTGTGTTGATAGAATGAGGAATCAAAGCACTTCTACATTTCTTGTTACCCATTTTGGGAGGCCTTTATTGGTTTCTTCTCCTCCCTTCTCTTTCCCTTCCCTCCCATCCTCTCTCTGTTTCTGTTTCTCCTTCTCTTCTGACCTGGTACTTACTATGTAGCCCAGGATGGCTTCAAAGTTGGGGCAATCCTCAAACCTCAGCCTCCTCAGTGCTGGGATCCTAGGCAGACACTACAGTGCCCAGCTTCTCTTTTTACTCAGTTTTTCTTTGCAATCAAAGATGATGCATTGGTCATGAATTTTAATTCTAAGAGACAGATACCTGATTCAAACTAGCTCAAGTCAAAAAGGGAAGCTGAGCAGACCTTTGATCACATGAGTAAGAAATCTAGGAATTTACATTTTTTTCATCAAGATTGACTTTCTTTTTCCACTTCTTACTGCTATTTCATTCTATGTGGATTTCATTCTAAACCAGTATTTACACTTAGGATAGCAGATGGAAACCATAGCTGCCCTAGACTTTTATCACTCTAAGAGCTGACAAACCTAAGAGAATAAGAAAGAATGCTTTTCCTCTCCAGCATTCCTCCTTCCCCTTGAAATTGAGGTTAGTCATGAAGATGACACTTGTCTTGGTCATGTGTTCATCCGAATGGTAAAGAAGCACTTCAACACTCAAGAAATCTATCAGTGGGAGGAAAAGGGGAGCACACACATGGAAAGACAACTAATGCAGGAAAGGAAAAATGGGGCTATATTCCATATAAAGAACCAACAAGAGCTACACACATCATATATATTTAAATTTTATTTATATATTTTCGAGTCGAGGAGCAGAGACAAAGGGTGGGGGTTAGAGTTTGGGTGTGCCAAGGCCTCTTGCCTCTGCAAAAAACTAAGTCCAGATGCCTGTTTCACATTGTGCATCTGGATTTATGTGGTTACTGGGAAATTGAACCTTGGCTAGCAGGCGTTGCAAGCAAGTGCCTTTAACCACTGAACCATCTCCCCAGTCCCTTTAAATTTTTTAGGATTTTTCTTGCCTTATATTTCTTTTTAAAAATATTTTATTCTTTTATTTATGTGTGTGTGTGTGTGTGTGAGAGAGAGAGAGAGAGAGAGAGAGAGAGAGAGAGAGAGAGAGAATAGGCACATTAGGTCCTCCAGCCACTACAAACTCCAGACACATGTGCCACTTTCTGCATCTGGCTTACGTGGGTACCGGGGCATCAAACCTAGGCCATCAGGCTTTGTAAGAAAGCACCTCCTTCTGCTGAGCTATCTCTCCAGCCCATCCTGCTTTATGTTTCTATAATTTGTCTTAAATTCCTCACTCAATGGTAGGACATGGCTGCTTATGCTTTTCTTCCCTGAAGTATTGTATTAGTCAGGGTTCCTTGGAGGAACCAACCCTACAGAATGAATTGGTATTCAAAGGGGATTCATTGGATGAGCTTACATAAGTCCAACAATAGCTGTCTGAAAGCTTGAGAGTCAAGGAACCATGTAGCAGCTCAGTCCATGAGGCTGGATGCTTCAGCAGTCTATCTGGCACTGAAGACCCGGAGGCTTCCTGGAGAGCTGCTGGTCTTCAGTCCGTATTGGAAGGTTGATGAAACTTGGTTCCCATGGCATGAAGGATAGCAAAACACGATAGATGCACATAGGAGTAAATACTTGCAACAGTCAGGTAAAAAAAAAAACTCACTTGTGAGTAGCACAGACAGCCAGGTAGAAAAGGGACTGTGTCCTCCTTAGAGATTCCTTATATATAGCCCACCATTGGGAGGGCCACCGACTCTGGAGGAAGGACTTACTCTGGAGGAAAGACTTTCTCCTTCAGTCAATCCTTCCTAGAAGCAACCTCAGAGACCTGCCTGAGAGGAAGGATTCCTACTCAGATTAAGTTGACAACAGAACTTAACCATCAAAAGTTGATGGCCAGGTGTGGTGGCGTACAACTTTAATCTCAGAACTCAGGAAGCAGAGGTAGGATTGCCATGAGTTCATGGCCACCCTGAGACTACTTATTTATTTATTATTTTACTTTTATTTATTTATTATTATACTTATTTATTATATTGTTTATATTATTATGCATGTCAGGTCAGCCTGAGCTAGAGTTAAACCTTACCTCAAAAAAAAAAGTTGATTCTGCTTGAAAATGAATAAATAAAAAAAAAGTGTGACCTGAGTAAAAGGACCCCCAGAAATGATCTGACCTGGGTCAGTGAGTTCACACATGTGCAGTCATCATCCCTTGTTTGTAACACTGAAACCCAGGCTTCCAGCTTGGCAGAGGATTGACCTCTTATCCTCCATCTCTGCCATTTTCTGTGTCAGCTGCTGTCAGTTACCACATGAGACAGTTCAAAAAGTCGTTCTTCACCTTCAGGCAGAGGTCTGCTGTCCATTTGTCTGGATCAAGAGCTTTACAAGCATGTCTGATTCTGAATTTTGTTGGGGTGCTGGAGCCCTGGCAGAACTCACAATCCAACTGCTGCTCTTTAATCAGCCAGTGGACAGAAATCATTCATTTTACCTTCTTGGAATTCCTGTCCAGGGAAACAGATGAATTCGTTCTTGGCGATGGTACTAGCCCTTCCTTGGGAGCCAGGGGAGGTATATGACACTTAAGTTACTGAAGCCTGACCCAATTACCTGTAGTGTTCCTCTACCTTCCTCAGGCAGGAAGACTTGACAAAACGATCCCTTCCTGTGGTGATTTGTCATCAGGCTCACTTCTTTACACAGGCTTTTTCCTGGCCTGCAGGAGTGTGGTCAAAGGTGCTGACTGACAGGCAGTCCCTGATCCCTCTCTGTTTGTGCACATGACCCAGAAGCTGCAGGATGTGCAGGTGACTTGCCTGGGACCCCAGAGAGGCAGCAGGGCCCATGTCCATTCCTGTGCTATTGTTTTCTTCAGTTCTATTGAAAATTAAAAAAAAAAACATGAAGCAATATTGTAATGAAATCTCCAGTTGTGGTGGGTTATTGGGTTGCAACATATTATTAGCTAATTAAAACAGCAAGTCCACCTCTGTCCACAGGAAGATAAATGGATGCCAGATTCCTATTCCAAAATGAAATCCAGGGGCAAGTCTGAAACCCACAGATATGGCTCAGTGGTTAAAGGTGTTTGCTTGCAAAGCCTGATGGCCCAGGTTAAATTCCTCAGTACCCACATAAAGTCAAATGCACAAAGTGGTACAATCTATGTGGTAAGGGGTTATGGATAGCACGGGAGGCAGCCAGGATGCCCCCCCCCACTTTGTGTGTTGTAGGGGCTCCAAAAAAAACCCATTACCAGAGAACTACAGAGAGACTAATCTCAATAGAATTTTGCAAAATTTAGAAATGTGTATATCATTTAACCTTTACTGATCTCACTCTCTGATGGAGATTCTGTTTGTATTTTTCAGAAGGCAGTGAGAGAGCTCTGGTCACTCCAACTCCACCAATAAGCCTCAGGTGGAAGGCTGGTAACCCAGCAAGAGATGAACCACCCCAGGCCTATTGTGTAGACCCCAAATGAAACCCTTGAGAGAGTGGCGGGATAAGCAAGAGACCTATAACCACAACCAATCAGTCAACCCAGGATAAGTCAGCAGGACAGACACCAACAACTTCCAACACAACTTAAAGTAAAAGCACAACGACTCAAATTCACAACAATAAAACGGACTTAAAACTCACCCTCCATAACTCAGGGAACTGAACAGAAGAGGGGGAGGAAAGATTTTAAGAGCCACGGTGGGAGAGATTATCCAGAGACATTGCCCCCCTCAGCTACAACTTTCTAAATTTTTATAAGTAAATATCCTTATTCAATTTACTTAGCTTAATACCAAATAAACAAAATTTATAGGTACAACATTAGTTGATTTCATATCCAATACAACAGTGATTTGAAAGATAAAAGAATAATTGAAGACTGACTTTGATTGCATTACCTTTCATAAATCAGTTGTAATAGGACAATTTACCTGGTTTTTACCCACTAAACCAAATAGGTATTTACCAATCGTGTTTAAGAGCATGGAATGACACAGTATAGTGATTCTTCACGTCGAAATAAAAGCAGGACAAAATGAGGTTGAAGTCATAAATCCCTAATCAAAAGATCTTAATGTTGGCACCAAGACATTAGGAACAAGCTAATTGGCAATATAAGAAAGACCTTAGGTAGGAAAGAGATTTTCAAATCAATGAACAATTGGCTGACATTGGCGAGATAAGAGAGACTTGTTTGTATACAACTGTGTGAGAGCTATATTTTCCCCTTGCTCTGTCTGGAAAAGGTTAAGTATATGGCTGAATATACAATGTGAAGTGGCAAGTCAGGATGAAGCCAGGGGTCCCAGGTTTTCAGCAAGGGCCTTTGCCACTGTCCTAAACATAAAGTCTTATCTTATCTTTCCCCCTCCTTTGTGCTAAAGCCGTGTGTAAAGGTAATAAACATACCTGTCATTATCTCTCTTTGAAGCAAAGGATTATTAGGACGAAAGTGGAATTACTTTCAGGAGTTGAGTTATTCCCCTTCCTCAATCAGGCTATAATGTGTTTCCCACTCTATAACATTCCGAATTAGCACAGTGCCTTCCAGAGACTTTTAGCATGCATATCAACCTTGAGATAATAATTTTGGGGGGGTGAAAAAAGAAAAAAGGTTTTGTCTTTTTTTTCAGCTGTATGTCACTCAGCTCCAGGTATGCCACTTACTTTCAGGTGCACCACGGCAGATGCAAGCACACACATAGAGTACAATCAAGGGGTGTCCCTAGCTCTGTGCAAGGAAATAACCCCAGTGCTGTCAGAATGTGGAAGGGGGAAGGCTGAATAGGCAAGGAATTCAGGGAAAGAAACAAGCAAGGGGGGGGCTTACTCAAGGAAATCTGAAAATACAGAGGACACTGGGGCTGGGTACCCTTCTAGTGTATTCAGTTATTAACAAAGCCTGGCTACTTGAAGATAACCCTAAGCCTCCATTTCAAATATATCTCCACAATCCTCATCCATTTGCATTTCCTACCAAAACTGATCAGATCTGAATCTCTCAGAGCCTGAAAGAAATGAAGGGAATGAGCCCTCCTGGACAGAGGGAGCGAAATCAAAAAGGTCCCCCACCATATTCACCAATGACTCTCATCTTCTGTAAATTCTTCTTCCCAAAAGAGCTAGAATTGGCCCTTCTACCCAAGAAGTGAACACTGTAGAGAATTTGTTCAAATATGTATGCAATGAATTTTAGTTACATGTTTCCATTTTTAGAAAAGGATTGAGGAATTAGGTGGGAAAAAAAATCACTGTATTTGGGGTTTAGCTTTATATAGGTAATTATTTTTCTTTTCTAGCACAATTTTTCAGAAACGCTTTCATCTTTGTTTCTCACATACATATAAAACTGTCAAGACCTTGGAAACGAAATAATCAGCCAGAAAACTCACTGAACCGTAAACTTGATGAATTTGGTATCAAGCTGAGATTAAACATTCTGATCCTTTGGCCTTAGAGAGTTCCTCCCTGTCTCAATAAATGAAAACAGGTCTCTTTCATCTTAGCTTTAAAGGTTGGAATTAAGGCACTCTAACCGATTAGGTATCTGATTTTAAATATTTTGTGTGTAAGCAAGCCAAGAGGGAGAAAGGCTGGGTCTGCTGCAGGAATCACGTGACGCAGCAGGCGCTTCAGAGGGGGTGGGGGTGGGGCAAATCAGAAGCAGCTGAGACTCCAACATTCCTGCTCATCCAGAGGCTCCAAAACTGGGAACCCACTGCAGTGCCCGCTTGATTTGCACGCGGCAAGAGCTTATCTTTAAATAGTCTTTCTCTTGAATTCCCCTTTCATCTAGTCAAAGGAATGTCATCTCCACCCCTTTGAAGCGCTTAGACTCGCAATGGGGTCCTAGACTCAGCGGGGAAAGGAATGGGAGAGAAACCTTATGCTTTTGTGCTCTGATGACAGGGAGCCAGGATGTGTAAAAATGACCACGAACTGGGCTGGAGAGATGGCACAGCGGTTAAGGCACTTGCCTCCAGTGCCTAAGGCCCCAGGTTCAATTCCCCAGGACGCACATAAGCCAGACCCACAAGGTGGTGGCCCTGGTGCGCTCTCCCTCTCTCTCTCTCTCTCTCTCTCTCTCTCTCTCTCTCTCTCTCTCTCTCTCTCTCTCTCCTTGAAAAAAATGAATAAAATATTATTAAAAATAAATAAATAAATGACCACGAACTATACAGATCCATCTGCTGTGATGCTAAGAAACTCGGCCTTTCCAAAGCAAGTGCTTTTGGAACAGGCAATGCACCTGGAGAAGGGTTTTTCCACGTGCCAAGAAATCTGGAAAATGACGTCAGATATTTGTTTCCAACAGTGCCAGCCTGTGACTGAAAGGACCGAGCGTGTTTTCAGCATAAGGAAAGCATCCAGCCAAGAATATGGGAAGCTGTTGTCCATACTGTCCCATCCCATCCTCTCTCGTGGTTTGTCGGCCCTGAGCCTGCTCAGGTTCAGGGAGCTCAAGTGCAAACAAGGAGAATGCTTTTACTCACTGTTGAGCACTGGTAAGGAGGCCACAGTGTTAGGTGACAGCAGATTGTCCTTTTGCCCCATAAAATGTTCCATCTGGCCTGGTTACCCCAAATGAGCATCCTCTCTCTTTCTCTCTGTCTCTCTCTGTCTGTCTCTCTCTGTGTGTCTGTCTCTGTCTCTGTCTCTTTCTGTCTCTCTGTCTCTCTCTCCATATATACATAGAGTCTGAACTCCATGAGTTATAGCAGAAGTTGAAGATATCGTTTACACTGACTTGAATAAGAATTGTCGTCCTTCTCCTCCCCTCCCCTCCCCATCCCTTCCCTCTCACAACTGCCATATGGTCAAATCTATTGCATGGAATTGTAGTGTTTTGCAGAAAAGAGCCTTTGGAAGATCCCTCCAGAATAGCAGAGGGGAGGCAAGGTGGGTGCCTCTCCCCACTTTTCAAGGTGATTGTGCCTGAATGACCAGCTAAGGGCTGACATTACAATTACACATCTACCCAGGTCTTCAGTTGCATCTGCACCTGGCCACGTGGTACCGCCCATGATACCTGCTCACTTAAGGACCACTCTTGACTGCAGTCCTGGGATGCCTGCCAACAGTCCTGACATTACTGCTGTGATGTACGGCCTGCATCATGAGTCTACCTGACCAAAACACATTGTGCCAAGCCAAATACTTCCTTCAGTACAAAATAAACATGCTGGCCAAAAGCTACAAACCCACACTTCCAATCTGTGAACATTTTTAAAAGATGAAGATACACTTGCAGAACCACGTTTCCTTGAATTCTTTTATCCTCTACGTCACCTTTACAATTGTTTTAAACTACTTTGAGTCCTAATTTTCACATCAAGGCAAGTATAAATTTTAGAAGAAACGCTAAATTCCAGGACAGTTACCAACCTCGCCTCTAAGAGCAATTGCCAGGCACCCAGGTCTAGAGTGAGCTTTCCAATGTGGTTAATTCATCATTTGGAATCAATGTTTTAAATTTTTTTACCCAACAATATTCAAATACCTATGTAGGCTTTGAAATAACTAACTAACTACAGCTACCAAACGAAACACCCCGGCAACACATGTTTCCACACTGAGTATCACCCAAGAGGAAGAATTCTGATCTCATGGCACCATGTATAGTGGAAGCCAGTTTATTCAGGTGAGTGAACTAGACCTTTGCGTGAAGGAGAAACCTCCCACTGGATAATTGTGAATGGTGTGGTGGTATTTAACATTAGCCCATCCGTTTATAAACTGTTGATTTTTAGTGGGATGTTCCGCCAGGTCTTTGGACTGATTAATTGAGAAAATGTACCGCTTTTTTAAAAAAATTAGCAGAAAAGGTTTAGACATTTTGTTTAGAAAGTTGATGTAAAATCCACATTTCAGAGTGGAGGGTAGGCTGCATGGAGCCATGTAGGAACTCAGTGTCTCTATGAGGCTGTGGGTAATTGGCTCTGGAGAACCGCAGCCCAGAAAGGTTGTGGTTAGTTTGGGGGGGGGGGGTACATACGGTGTGGCTGTGTGTGGAAGCAACCAACTCTTAAGCCTATCTGTGT
>PVHP010055516.1:0-10128 GCA_004024765.1 Zapus hudsonius | reverse complement strand
GGACATCACCTCTGCCACAGCACTGCAAACAGCGGCAGGAAGGTGTGCCAAACTCTGGCAAGGGGAAGCTGGTTTATAACCCCATAAGCCCGCCCCTGACAACACAGCTCCATCGAGGTTGTAAAACCCAAACTGCCATCAGCTGAGGATCGATCTATCAGAACACATTCAATTGTTTGTGGGGGACACCTGTATCAAACCATGACACCCTGAAAACAGACACATTCATTATCTTACTGTTCCTATGTGGACAAGAGTCCAGATAAGTCCTCTGCTTTATAGGCTGACAAGGTTAAAATCAAGGTGTTGGTCTAGAGTCTGCAGACTCACCTGAGAGCTCGCTCTGGAAGGGCCTCAGTGCCTATTGGCAACGTGTATTTCCATTCAAGTTGTTTGCCAAAGACTGTCCTCAATTCCTTGCCAGGCAGTTTGCCTTGCCAAAGCATGCAAACTGAGAAAGGTCTAGAATCTGCTAACAACACAGAGGTCCCAAGCCTTTGCAACCTAATCATCACCCTTGTCATATTGTTAGAGAAAAGCAAGTTGCTCGTGTAGTCCATACTCAAGGAGAGGGAAATGACACAGTGCGTGCATATCCTGAGCCTGGAATCATTTGGGGGTCATTAAGAAACTTCTTGCCGAGAGATCCATCTTAGCCAAAGTCCCAGAGAGAATGGTTTCCATGTCATGCTGCAAAGGAATACTGGAGGATCGGCTAGACCTCAGAGTTGTTCCAGCCCAGGGCAAGGGAGTTAGAGCTTTCTACTCCCAACCTCTAGTCATTAGCTAAGCATCAAGCCTGCAAGGTACAAATTTCTAAGCACTTCTAGCTCTTTGTGTGAGTTTTGAATAAACCTAAGGCAGTCCCCACCTCCCCCTACCCAAAAAATAAAAATAAAAAAGAGCTATAGGTCCTAGCAGTTGGAAATGAAAGCACACAAATCTAATTAAAGGATCCCAGGAATTCTGAGCAAAGCGTGAGCATGGACATTGCAATGAGTGATAGACCAGAAAGGCATTGTTCATGGGGTTATCAACCACCAGGAGCAATTAAGTACCTGCTAATTTTGTGTGGCTATTTCTTGGTTTCAAGCCATGAGGAAGCCTACTTACTCATCCCTTTTAAGGACTGCCGAAAAGCTGGTTCATAGGACCTAAGACAGGCATGGTGGCTCAGGAGATTAATCCTCGGAACTAGGAACAGGAGACAGGTAGGAAATGGAGGAAGCCAATGTTGGTGTCTCTGTTGCTCTCTGAAGTCAGAAACATTCTTCCTTCTAAATCACAGCTCTACTTTCCTCTCTGAGGACAGAGTTTTGCTGTTTATGGATTTGTGTACACATGACATCAATCCTGTTCTTTGATTTGCCTTTTAGCCCCTTGCTGATCTTCAGGTCATCTTGTTACAGTTGGCTTGGTGTCTTCAAACTCTTACAGCTACATAGATGGGTGCATTTCACAATATTAGCTGCTTTCCTTTTTAGACTAGGGTTTCTTATCAAATTTTCTACAATGAACATGCAGTTCATTAATAATCAGCAAGGGAAAGAAACCAGCTAGAGGAAATTTTCTCTACCTCATCCCATTCTTCCATTACCAAAACCATCTTTTGTTTTTCCTTCTTCACCTCATTTCTTCCTGGAAGAATATATTTAGAAAGAGATAGTACTATTAGCATTATTCAACTAAGTTAAGCAACAAGAGGCAGTCATTATGCATAATGGGAAGTTTTATTATCCTGTATTATTTGCTCTGAAGTTGCTGAAAAGCAGTATGCTTTCCTCCAGGATGAGGCTGGGATCCAGGAGTGACGGTTCTATAAGATAGGAGTGGGAGAACAAAGATCAACCCAAGCTGGACTCACAAGACAGACTGTGGGTGATTCAGGGGAGAAAGTAGTCCAGTGTCTTCCTGTGAACTGGTATGTAAGCGTGAATATGCCATGGTAAGAGCTAGCCTGCCTCATCTCATCATCTACCATGTTACAGGAATAAATAAGAAGCCACAGGTGAAAACAAACCACCTGAAAAAATCATAAGATGAGCAACAAGTGAAAGGTTCAAAGAGTAAGCAACAAGGACGAGATCTCTGAATGCTTGGTCACACAGTCATTTCCCTCCTCCAGCCCTGAAAAGTGCTCTGCTAAACCCCAGCCTTGATGTAAGTACAGACCAGTGACTCCTGCAGATGTCTAATATTATAGCAATGCACAGTTATAGGGCACTATTGAAAACACTGCTGATCTTATTGACTCAGACCCAGTCCTAGCCAAGATCATTGTCCGAGACGATATCATGCTGCATTTCAAGTAAGTGTCATAGTAAGAGAGGTGCTCCTCTATCTTCCAGTAGGATGGCAAAAATGCCAGATGGAAATGCTGACATTTTACATGCTTTGTTTTTATCATGAATTAATGTTTTTTTACAATTTTCCTTATTATTAGTCTTGCCCTCGAAATTCTTCCTTGTAGCTAACACATATTTCTCATGTGGTCACACAAGCCCATCTCTTCTTGTCCTGTCTCTCCCTGTGGTAGAGACCTAATAGCTGTTTGCTCTCTTCCCTAGAAGCCCTTCATCATTAGAGCCCACTGTAATACTACCATGATTCTCTAAGCGTCTGGTAATTCACATTTATGTGACCTTGACTCATATTCTTCATTCTCCAGTTTCTAACAAATGTATGGCTTCCCTTTGCGTCTACACTATATTTTTCTTGCTCTCCTTCACCTTAGAACTAAATCAAGTATGTAAACTTTCTGGGTGATTTCAAAGCATTGCAAATTGCATCACCCCTATTATAAATGAAATACAAACGTGTAAAGGAATTTCATTGACAAGCTAGAATAGATGGCTATGATGATGTACATGCCCTAAATATCCTGTTTCCTCTCTAGAGCAGAATAGAGGTTTAGAGTTAATATTTATAGATCACTGATGTTTAGTAAAATAGCTCCATCTAGTGCCCTTGACGAGTAACAACAACTACACGAGAGGGATGTGGAGAAAACTAAATCAATACCAGAGCAAAATGACAAGTGCAGAAGCTAGCAGGGCTAAGGCAATTTAATAACGATAGGTCGATTGACCGGGGGACCATAACTCTTAGTCTATTGACTGGGCCTTTGGAACAGCTTAACAAATAGCAGATCCTTTTTCCAGAGAGAAGCTGACATTGCTCTGAACATGCTAGGCCCCACTGAAGGTTTGCAATGAAAGGAGGAGAGAGATAAGCACCTGCCTCGGGCCAGGCACTACACTTTCTTTCTCCTACTAACCACTTTCACATTATGAGGCTGGTATAATTATATCATCATCGTACAGGTGAGAAACTGAGGCCCCAAAAGGCTAATGTCCTCCTGTTAGGTTCTGTGATGGAGCCAATGTAGAAGCCTACATTGTTTGCCTTGCACTGCCCCAGGGCAGGGTACACAGGGAGCCTTGTCAATCCTCTCTTATCTACCTCCACAGGGATGACCAAGAGGGCACGCATAATGCCACAGCCCAAGGATTGCTGCCATCAGTCAGTGCTGTGATGCACAATGCTGGAGGGCCTGGCTCACAGAAGAACTGGGTAGCAAATGATTGATACTCGATTTGAATATATTTCTTTGTCTTGCCATGGTTTTTGTTAAGTTCCCTGGTACCAGCGGCTCTTCTCTTGCTATGTCACAGTAGTGCTAAATACATATTGACTGTGGACTGCATCAAAGGCACAGTGAAATGTCCTTCTTCGAACCTACATTTCATAGCCACCATAAAGCTCCAGGCACTGACAAGGAGGAATCCAAGGAGGGAGGAATTGAATATAAAGGACAAGTGAAAGCTGCCAGGGATTAAGTCCCTTTCAACCCCAGGACTGGCTACTGTCGCTCGTTCCCCTGGCTAACTAGCATGTGTCTTGTTGGAAGAAAGACATGGAATACAGAGAAGTGGACAAAACCTTATCTTTCTAAAATTAAGACTATGGGGTTGGAGAAATGGTTCAGCTGTTAAAAATAGGACTATATTATTGACTTTTCCTATTGCTGTGACAAAAGCAATTTAAGGGCAGAAAGTTTATTTTGGCTCATGGTTTGAGGTTACACTCCATCATGGCAGGGAAGGAATGGCAAGAACATGAGGCAGTTGGTCACATTGAGTGTATAGTCGGAAAGCAGAGAGAGATAAATGCTAGTGTTGCACTCACTCTTTCCTGATTTTGTTGTTGTTGTTCATGTTTTAATATTTATTTACTTTTTTATTTATAAGCAGAGAGAGTATGAGCATTCCAGGACCACTTGCTGCTGCAAGCAAACTCCAGACACATGCACCACATTGTACATCTGGATTTACCTGGTATGGTGGTTTAATTCAGGTGTCCCCCATAAACTTCTATATTCTGAATGCTAGGTCCCCTGCTGGTGGCATTTGGGGAATTGGAGCCTCCTAGAGGCAATGGAGTGGACCTATGGGTGTTACAGCCAGCCTTTCCTTCCAGTGTCTGGCACACTCCTGCTGCTGTTGTCCACCTGATGTTGCCAGAAGGTGATGTCCAGCCTCTGCTCATGCCATGGTTTTCCATGCTATCATAGAGCTTCCCCACAAGTCTGTAAGCCAAAATAAACCCTTTCCTCCTAATAGTTGTTTCTGGTTGGATGTGTGTAGCAACAAGGAGAAACTGACCAAAACACCTGGATATTAAGAAATCAAACCCAGGACAATAGGCTTTGCAAGCAAGTGCCTTTAACTGCTGAAACATCTCCCCAGCCTTTTTATTCAGCCCAGGACCCCTACCTCTGGAATGATCCTGCCCCCAATCAGAGTAGAAACACCTTCACAAGCACAGAGGGGTGTTGTCTACTTAGCTTTAAATCCTGTCAAGTTGACGATCAAGTTTAGCCATCACAAAGACTTTGCATGAAAAGCAGAGAATTTTTCTTGTTTGTTGTGGTTGGGTTTTTTGTTTTGGGGGGTTTGTTTGTGTGTTTGTTTTTTCGGGGGTTTTGGTTTTTGTTTTTGTTTTTTTGTTTTTTGTTTTTTTGGAAGTAGGATCTCAGTCTGTCCCAGGCTGACCTGGAACTCACTCTATAGCTCCAGGCTGGCCTCAAACTCACAGTGATCCTCCTACCTCTGCCTCTTGAGTGCTGGGATTAAAGGTGTGCACAACCACACCTGGCCATACAATTATTCTTAATTTAATCACTAAATCTATTGGGTAAATTAATCAATAAGGAAATTAATTAGAGAAAGAACTAAAATACAATGATATTGCTACCAAATGAAAGGAAATGATGAGTTACAAAAAGGATGAAGGAACGTGAAAATTCAAATTTTAAAAAATGGAAAAATACAGTAAATTTATGATATCCTATAGGAGATTTTTGTTGTTTGTCTTATTTCCAAAGGGAAACATCACTCAAAATATGATTGTATCCAGGAAAATTTTGAGACTTTCATTCCAGTTGGAAGAATAGATTGAAAAAAATCATTAAAAAGAATTTTATATTTCTTCTTAAACACAGACATTTGCAAGCACTCAATTTGATAACTTGTACACAACTATAGAATATTTTCAAACATAAGAAAATTAGCCTGTACAATTCCAACACTTAAAGAAATAAATGAGTTTTCTCTAAGGAAGTTAATTAAATTGAGCATCTTATGGCTTCCCAATAAGTCAATAACATATCCAACAGAATCTTGGCCACTTAGGTTTGTCCTAGAATTAATTGTATTTGTGCAACAAAACCTCACTATGACTCTACTAGCCTTGCTCTGAGTAGTGCTATGAAGTAGATAGACTCTAGATGAAAAGTCATGCCTTCCTTGTGGAACAGTGAACTCAGCAACTTTCATCAGCAAAGGTTTGAGGACTCCAAAAATCATCATTTTTGTTTCTCCATCCATTATCTTATGAAGGGTCTCCATAAAAACCATAAATTTTACACTCTACACCTTCCTGCCTTCTCATGGGCAGGAGTTCTCTGTATATCCTTGTCAGTCAGCCACACGCTGCTGGGATGAATCTCCAAACCAGGCACAGTTTTGGGGGAGGAAAGGATTTATTGAAGCTACAGATACAGGGGAAGTTCCAAAACAGTGAAAGAAGCTGATCCCTTTTCACAGGTCCAAACAGAGAGAGAAACCCATCACCAACACCACAAACAACAACAACAAAACAGGCAAGGGCCCAGAAGAGAATTCTCCTCTTTATAAAGCCTTTCCCAGACTTAATGCTTCCTGAGCCTCTGGAATTTCCTTTCTGCACTGCCCACACAGGGATGGGATGTTAATTTCCAACTTCCCTGGGCATCCTTACATCCTGCCCAGTACTGAGAGGGCTGCTTTCCTATGAACATCAGAAACCCACCCAAGATAATTAAAAAGATCAAGTTGACAACAAAACCTAACCATCACATTCCTCTTTTCTTCTCTTAATATAATTAAGTCTCTCTAAGCCTTAAAAAAAAACTACAAATTTGCAAAATTTCTGCCTTTGCAGAGAAGTACATTCTATGCCCTGGCATTCAACTTTGCCAAGCAGTCCTTATTAGACTGAAAATAATTGATGGAGAAGGACAAAAGAATGTCGTGTGCAAAATGCATAGGAACATTTGTCCAGGTAAAAGCAATCTCAAAAAATAAATTTAGGGCTGAAGAGATAGCTTAGTAGTTAAGGCATTTGCCTGCAATACAAAAGGACCAGAGTTCGATTCCCCAGTGCCCATGTAAAGCCAGATACACAAGAGGGCGCATGTGTCTGGTGTTCATTTGCGGTGGCTAGAGGCTGTGGCGTGCCCATTCTCTCCTCTCTCTCTCTCTCTCTCTCTCTCTCTCTCTCTCTCTCTCTCTCTCTCTCTCTCCCTCTCTCTCTCTCTCTCTCTCAAATATATAAATAAAAATAAATATTTTAAAATAAATAAATAAATAAATTTAAGGCACACTCTCCTGTTGCTGTTGTCTACCTGATGTTGGCCGGGAGGTGATGTCCACCCTCTGTTTATGCTGTCATTTTTCTGCCACGATGGAGCTTCCCCTTGAGTCTGTAAGCCAAAATAAACCCATTCCTCCACAAGCCACTTTTGTTTGGGTTCTTTTCTGCAGCAACAAGAAGTTTGACTACAACAGTTTTGGTACCAGAGAGTGGGATCTGCAGTTGCTGCTAGAACCCTGGTTCTATGGCTGTTTGACCTTTTGGTACTGATCTGCAGGAGGAATGAGGATGGATTTTAAACCTCAGCCAAAGAGATACCTTGCAATGCTGTAAGTACAGCTTGATGGACTATTCTGGTCAGAGTTGAAAAGACCTGAATGCATAAAGACTATATACTGTGAGGTTTGGCTTACAGGGATGAGAAAAACTTTGTTGGGACTGTGCCAGAAGCAGTTTGTGTGAGAGGCTTGCTGCATTTGGCCTGTCTATGTCTTGAGAACTTTTGCAGAGTTGGTTTACATAAAAATGGAAGGAGATAGTACAGAAAGAAATGAAATCTTTGGGCCTAAACTCCTGCCCATTCAGCTGCAATTGTTTGATTGATTACAACCAATGAGATTGGGCCAGGAAGTTTGAATTTGGACAACAGGAAGAATGAAGACTCTTTTGAAGTAGGGGGCCTGAATGCTGAAGTTTTCCTGCTCTTCAAAGTTGGCTTTGTTCCCCGATGGATTAACAAATTGGTAGCCCACCTGGTACTATGGAGTATAACAAATGCAGGAAGAGAGGGTCATTGGATTTGCAACATAGTTTTGTTTTCGGAAATGGCTGTGAAGCAGGTGCGTTGGATTGCCTGCATGGAAGCCCCATGGAGCCATGAGGATGAACCATGGGTTACAATGGAGACCCAGTGAAATGCCAGGAATATGGATGGCTGCCAAGGAGAGCTGCCAGCCCCAGATGTAGTTTTCTGGGACTTTGAATAGTCTAGCTGGAGGGGTGGAACCAGAACTCCAAAAGACCTGTCATTGGTTCTCATCAGACTAAGGTTAGAGTTCGATGTTTGCCTGGTTTGTTTTAAATCTTGTATTGGTTCAATCTGTTTTTGCTATGCCCAATGCTATCTTTTGCAGTATGAAGGTTCTGTGCCATTGTGGGGTTTTTTGGCATTATGGCTCAGTTAAAGACCTTAGATTATAGGAATGTTTGACTATCATTGGGATGGATAAAAAAACTGTGGGGTTTTTTGAAGTTGAGTTGAATGCATTGTATTTTACATGGTATATGATTGTTGGTTTGTGGGGGCCAAGGGCAGACTATGGTTTGATCCTGGTGTCCCCCACAAACGAATGTGTTCTGAATGTTCTATCCCCAGCTGATGGCAATTTAGGTATTGGAACCTTGTTAGAGCTGTGTTGTTGGTGGCGGGCTTTTGGGTGTTATAGCCAGCTACCCCTTACCAGTGTTTGGCACACTCTCCTATTGCTGTTGTCCACCTGATGTTGGCCAGGAGGTGGTGTCTACCCTCTGCTTATGCCATCATTTCCCCCTGCTACAATGGAGCTTCCTTTCAAGTCCATAAGCCAAAATAAAAAAATAATAAATTTTTAAATAATAAATTTAAAACCAGGAATTGTGGCTCATGCCTTTAATCCCAGTAGAGGTAGGAGGATCATGATGAGTTTGAGGCCACCCTGAGACTATACAGTGAGTTCCAGGTCAGCCTGGGCTAGAGTGAGATCCTACTTCAAAAAAAACAAAAAAGAAATAATAATACTAAATAAATTTTTTAAAAGTGAATCGCTCAAAAGAGCTAGCACAAAGGAGAGCTCAAAAGAAAAAATAATAATAAATAAATAAATTTTTTAAAAAGTGAATTTCTCAAAAGTGCTTGCTCACGGGAGAGATGAAGTTCAGAAGATGGGCAAAGCACCAACTGATGAAAAAGCTTATGTGAATTCTAAGGAGGTGTATACAGGCTGGAATCATCTGTTAAGTTAGTATTTCTCAAACATAAGTAAATATGTCAACCTTTCCAAAAAGAAAAATTCTCACAGATATGTTGGCATAAATATTCATTAAATACAGTGGAAGAATTTGGTAAATTACATGCCTGTAATTTTAGCTACTCGGGGGCAGAAGGATCACAAGTTTAAGGCCAACCTCAGATACATAAAAAGTTCCAGGCCAACATGCGCAACTTAGTGAGACTTTTATTTTCAATAGAATTTTTAAATTCTTATTTATCTATTTGCAAACAGAGAGAGACAGAGAGAAGAGAGGCAGACAGAAAGAATGGATGCATCAAGGCCTCCAGCCCCTATGAATGAACTCCAGACACACGTGCTACTTTGTGCATCTGGCTTTACATGGGTACTAGGGAATTGAACCTGGTTCCTTAGGCTTTGCAGATAAGTGCCTCAATTGCTAAGCCATCTCTACAGGCCTCAATATAAAAAATTTTTAAGGGCTGGACTTTTTTAAAGGTCTGGACTTAATCACTGGTGCAATAGTGGCATGTCTGTTATGGGGGTAACCAACTGCTCTCTGACTGGATTTGAGGCCCACTCTATGGGAAGGAATTTATGACTGGTACTGGAAACCTAGTCAAAAGCCTATGGCTAGAGGGTGGGAGGAGTTACTACTGTTGTTTGGCTGAATGAATATGGTGTGTCCATCAAACAGCCTTCTAAATATTTATGTTTATGCCCATAGATTCATGCTGCTCTCACTTTTGATCAAAGAAGCTTCTTTTTGCAAACAGCAGTGACTACTTGCGAAACTCAAAGCTTGTCAATGCCGAGTAGAAGTGACAATGGAATGCTTAGCACTAAATGAGACATCTCTACCACACCCTTCAAGGCTCAGGGAACACTGCAGAAGAGATGACAGAAAGAATGTAAGAGCCAAAGGATATGGAGAAGTGCTTTGGAATGCTGTCTTCTGGTGAACTGCCCCAAGTAACTCCATTTTGTTTTAGCTAATTCCATTTTTGTGGGGCTCTCCCCCTCTGAAAACTATGCCCTGGTTAATATTCTTACCCAGTTGCACCTGCTGTACAAGGAAGTTCATTGTTTTCTGTGGTTCCAGAAGGTACATTGTTTTTGCTTAACTGTAACTTCTATGTCCCCAGTTTGATGGATTGATGCTACTGATTAACTATAATTTTTATTATTTGATCTGAACCTGGAATTATATAATTGGAGTTTATGG
>PVHP010055514.1:0-10125 GCA_004024765.1 Zapus hudsonius | reverse complement strand
CAGCTGGAAAATCAAACATTTATGGAGAGAGTCCTGGCAAGGCTGCTACTCATCTGCCATCATGCTCCGCCCCCTCCATTTAATTGTTCTTGCTGTGGGTGATGGATGAGACATGGGGCTGAAGCTAAGCTGTCTGTGGGTGGAATGTCCACAGGAGCAGTCCTGACTGGGCTGTCCTTCCCATGTGGTATAGAATAGCATACTTTCTTGCTGCAGTACTTATTACACTGTCCTCGTTGTGGGTGAAAACACAAACATTCAAGGCTGCTCTGGCTGAACCCAGAGTGCCTGTGGGAGAAATTCCAGGGTGACCATTTTCCTTTATGTGCCATCTTTTAAGGTGGCATGTCTCCTTGATGAATGGGGTCTGCCATGTGAGTATGGGGAAGCCCTAAGAACAGCTGATGGCTTAAAGAATATATTACAATCCCTGCCAGTAGCATGGATGGGAAGAATCCTACACAATATCATTGTGTGGCTCTTGTTCTGGTCAATAAGACCCATATCAGAGCTGTCTTCCCAGAGAGAACTTGCCCAAGTAAGGGAGGAATTACAACAAGCACAAGACACTTGGAGGCTGTCCTCTGTGCTAGCTTCTGAACTGGCAGGTAAAGTCCGGGGGGAGATGCAATAGAGTTGTTGGTTGGCAGTTTCTTATGGCATGGGAGGGCATAAGGGGAAAGATTACAAATTAGAACTGGTCTAAATAGCTCCTCCTAAGATCCCAAAACTTGGAACCTATGGAAAAATTGGACAGTGAGGAATGAGAGAATGAAGTAGAAGTGAGAAAGGATTACCTTTAGGTTATGCTTTAATAGAAAGGAAGGGAAAAATCCATGATACAGGATGAAAAGATGGGTTTTAATAACGGCCCAGTACAGGAAATTGATTATCAGGGAAAATCCTATACCAGAACTCCTTGAACTGGGAAAGCCTTTTTTCTTCAGTTTTTTTTTTTTTTATACTTTTGATTGACAACCTCTGTACATATAGACGATATACCATGATCCCCTCCCACACCTTCCCTTTTCCCCTTCCCAAATCCCATCTTCACTGAATCCCTTCTTTCCAACTAGTATCTTCTACTTTGATGACATCATTTTTCCCTCCTATTATGCAGGTCTTATGTAGGTAGTGTCAGCAACTGTGAGGCCATGGATACCATGGCCACTTTGTGCCTGGATGACAGTACTGTACATAGTCCTTCCCTCCCTTTGGCTCTTATATTTTTCCTACCACGACTCCTGCAATGGGTGTGATAAAGATGTCTCATTGCTGAGCACACCACTCTCATTTATTCTCAGAGTTTTGGTAGGCTTTGTTTTCAGTTTTGAAAAAAGTTTTTGCTATGTAGCCCTAGTTGGCCTAGAACTCACTATGTAGAGCAGGATGATCTTGAACTTACAGGGATCCTCTTGCCTCTATCCCCCAAGTACTGGGATCCCAATAGTGCACTCTCTCATGCCTAGCATGTAAGACTTTAAATAGGATGTAAGAGTCTCTCACGGCCTGGCTCATGAGAATGTGGGATATGAGGGCAAATGGGATCAGGCTGAGTGCTATGGGAGCAGAGAATCTAAGGAGCATAACTAACCTTCAAACAAAGGCTTCCAAATTTAAGGTAATATGAAGATGTTTGATGCCCAGTTCACTGCCGGGATAGAACTGTGTTCACAGAGGAGATATAAAAGAAGTTATCAGCAGGGATCTTGGGACTAATATAGAGCTTTGGTAGCTTTGCTGAGCCCTATGGAGGGACATATCTTTACAAGGTAGGATAATTTATATTGACATACAAAGCAGATTCATAAGGTGGTAAAGATATGAAGATAAGATGATAAAACTAAAAAGTAACAAAGAGGCTTGTATGGGTCACTTGAAAACAAATGTGGCAAGATTGGTGTTAATCTAGAATTCCCAGGGAAGAAGAAATTGTCAGAAAGCCACATTCAATATGTTGTAGTCAGCTACACATTGCTGGGATGAATCTTCAAATCAGGCAAAGTTATAGGAGGAAATGATTTATTGAAGTTACAGATCCAAGGGAAGTTCCATAATAGTGAAAGAGGCTGACCCCTTTCACAGGTCCAAGCAGAGAGAGAAGCCCATCACCAACACCACACATACAATAGCAAACAGGCAGAAAGCTAAGGGAGAGAAAACTGCTTCCCCCTTATATAGCCTTAGGGGGAGGTTTGCAACCCTACCCAGACTTAATGGCTTCCTGAGACTCTGGAATTTCCTTCCTGCACTGCCCACACAGGAAGGGATGTTTACTTCTAGCTTCTTTGAGCTCCCTTACATCCTGCCCCCCTACTGAGAGGCTGCTTTCCTGTAAACATCCTCAGAGACCCACCCAAGGTAATTAAAAAGATCAAGTTGACAACAAAACCTAACCATCAGAAATCCACCTCTTGTCAACTTGACATCAAACCCTATCTCCTTACACAATGTGTGAGATCCTCTAGAAGGCTTTAAAGCATAAGCAGCAGTTTGGGAAATGCACAAATAATAAAACAGTATAGGTGAAAAAGTCTCAGCTCATCTCTGGAGTAAGAAGTTATCCTCCCAGGGTAACCTCTACATTTCTCTCCTGCAAGTAAGTATACTGTGGGTGGAAACTGTTTGCCTAGCCTGGGGATGGAAAGCCACAGCACCAACCTAGAGTTTGTTAGACCCAGGGAGCCAGCTCAAGTCACAAGCATGGCAGGCAGAAGCATGGCCCTGCTCCTCTTTGACCCTGAGCTAGCCCAGCAGCTTGAGTTGACCCCACTGATTCTATTGGAGGTGAGGGAGATGCTAGGTAAGCCTGTGGCCAAGCCCCAGGATGAAGAAGTGTAATTGGTCATGGAGAATGACTTGATTGTGGTGGGTTAAGGTAGTGCCTCCCATCCATAAATTGTACCCAACATTGATCTTTTGAGGAAACGACTGCTACAAGTAATCACATTTAAAGGAACATTTGGAAGACAGAAAAGCATACCTAAAGGAGTGGGGATTGGAAATCAGTCCACCGAGAAGGCAAAGGCCAGGCACAGCTGTGAAATTCTCCAGAGGGTTAGGTTAGGGGGAGATGATATCCAACAAGGTAAATGAGAAAACATTCTACAACAGTCTGTGTCTGTAAACATTTAGACAATGGTTAAAGAGTTTGAATTAATATGGCCCACATGAGTGGACAAAGACACACTCAGAAGCTAAAAGATTATTAAACAAAACTCTCATTGTCAGAAATGGGCTACTTCCCTATGAGTTCTTAGACATGGAGGCCCTTGAAGCCCTGAAAAAAACACAAGTTATTCCTATAGTGGTTGGTTGCTGTCCAAAACTAGAAGATAAGGCCTTATTGCTGAAGACACAACGTGCTTTTGTTGTAGGCTTTCATAGTGTTGGAAGGTGCTATGCAGGCTGCTAGGGGAGAATTGTCACCAAGAGTCTGACCAGGCTGTACACCTTGCATGCTTCAGGGTCAATATTACAGACAAGATGTTCCCACTGATGCAAAAGTGGCATGCCTGTTATGGGTACAAACAATTACTTTCTAATTGTACTTAAGCCCTGCTTAACAGGAGGGAATTTACATCTGATACTGTATGCCAAAGCAAAGGCCCATAGCTTGGGGTTGGGGAGAGTTATAAGGGATGCTACTACTATAATTTTGCTAAATGGATATGATGTCTGATAAATTGCCTTCTAAGTATTCATGTTTATGTCAATAGATTATTGCTGTTGTCAGTCTTTGTCAGGGAAGCTTCTTTTTGCAGTGGGCAATAGTGACTGCAGAGACTCATAACTGGACATAGTGCTGAGAGTAAGTGATAGTTGAATGCTCAGCCCTAAATGGCACATTTATATCACCCACTTGGAGGCTTGGGGCTCGTAAAGAAGAGACAGAAAGGATGTAAGAGCAAGAGGAAGGGATGAAATGTTGTGGAACTGTCCTCTGGGCATAACATGGACATTGCCGTCCTGAAGTCACAGCACCTGTGATTACCCACCTAAGATCCACATAAGACCCCATTGTGGAAGGGAGGACTGGTTTACAAGGTGCATGAGGAGCATGCAAGTGGCTGAGGAGGCAGTCCTAGAGAGTCACTGGAGCTGATCGAAGACAGCACACAAGCAGTAACTGAGGCAGCTCACTCAAGTGTGTTGCTGAGGTAATCAGACACTTTCTTTGGTGGTATCACTCTTAACTTGCCCATTGTTCTGTAGCCAATCCCTCATCTATGCTTTTGGAAGTAATGCAAATTACACTGTTACAGCAAGAGAGACTCCATGAAATAATTCATTTGGATTGTGGTTGCCTTCATTTCTAGAGTAAACAGATGTTTGTTCACATCTCCCCACAAAAGGTTAATGTGATAATACAAATTTCAATTCCTTTAGGTATACAATTTATACTGGGATTTCTGGGACATAGTGTTCCTATTTTTAAAAAATTATTTGTAAGGAGAGAGAGAGAGAGAGAGGAGAGAGAGAGAGAGAGAGAGAGAGAGAGAGAGAGAGAGAGAGAGAGAGAGAGAGAGAGAGAGAGAGAGAGAGAAAAGAAAGTATGGGTGTGCCATGGCCCCAGACACTGTAAATGAACTCCAGATGTAAGCAGCACTTAGTGCATCTGGCTTTATGTGGGAGCTGGGGAATCCAAATGGGTCCATAGGCTTTGCAAACACACACCTTTACCCATGGAGCAATCTATCCTGCCCCCATGAGAGTTTGGAGCATGGTATTCTTTGTGCAAGAGAGGAAAACATTCACTGAAGCCAGGCTACGATAACAGAGTCCTTCTAGCCTGGAAACGTCCAGGACCTTTGTGCCAGCATACCAAAAAGTAGAGTAGGATTTGAGTTCAAGAGCAATTCAGACTCCAACGCATGGACAGGGGCTTGGTTTTCCTACCAGGACCGCTCCTGCTTGTGGCTCCATCTAGGTCCCAGTAGGAGCTGGAGGATGTTGCTGGTAGCTGACATGGTTGAGACCCAAGAGGCCTTGATAAAGGCACCATGGAACAGCAACTCATTCATCCAAAATTCCTCCCATCTTCTGCAATCAACAGAGCAAAGCTGCACAGGCCACTGATTCCTCATTGTTCCCCTGTAGGGAGGAAGGAAAGGAGCTAATAGTTACCGAGGGGCAGGAAGCTTATCAGGCCCTCCACATAAGGTTTATCATTCAGTAGCTACAACAACTCTGGGAACAATATGAGAGGCAATGCATCCCATTGACTGAGGCCTGGCTTCTGTGCTGACACTGGTTCAAGCACTTCACTTGAGTTGTGGCAAGTCTTCCTCACAAACATCACCACAAGAGGGCAGTGTTCTCTTTTTACTGATCACACAGCCAAGAAGACTAGAGCTGGGGTTTGAACTCAGGCTTGACTCCACACCCCATGTGCTGACCCACTACCCTGAACTTCTGGGAAATAAAGGAACTCAAATTTGAACATGGGTCTATGAAGATCTTTTGAACCTCGGGTGCCCATGTGAGGAAGTTAGACAGATGGATGTGTGCAAAAACCTGCATTGTGGTGGTATTTGTGAGGTCAACATGCAGAGACTCAGGTGAAGCACAGAAGGTGCTCACTTCTCCCCAGAGGAATCTCGAGACACCCAGGCTGACCTTGATCTAATAAGATCCCCCTATCTTGGCATCCCAAGTGCTTGGAATGCCCTACCACCAAGCCTCCACTCCTACGCTTTCTTTATACATTTATCCCCGTTATTTCCTGCTCTGGATGGAAGTACAGATTCCATACTCTGCCTCCACTGACAAACACATAATAAGCATCTTCATTACTATTGAGTGGGGATAGGAGTTCCAGGAGTAGGCTTCCCATGCTACATACATGATGGTGGAAATTCCTCACTTCTACTCCTCATAAATCCCACTGACACCACAGGGAACTCAACACCATGTTATTGCTTGTGGCCCAAATTTACCAGCTGACTTTTTTATACCTTTATGTCTTCTTATGTTTTTAGTTTAGTTTTGATTCCGTGAGGAAGTTTAATTACACAACTCAGACTATCCTAGATGTTCAGTATGCTGTTCAGGTTGGCCTCAAACTCGCAAACCTCTTGCCTCAGCCTGTTGAATGTTAGGATTACAGGTAGGCACCACCATGTACAGATCCTCTTGCTTATTTCGCAGATAATGTCCTGGGGTTTTAGTTGTCTTTTCCAAAAAGAATACACAGAACTATATCTATTTCATCTTCCCAGAACTCTTAGCCTTAAAAAGTAGAAATGTGAATTTGTGATCTAGGTTATTCAAATGCAGAGAAATTTGTCATGGCCTCTAGATTTATGGAGTTGTCCTCCTCTCTGCAGAAAGCAGAGGGCCTCATTAGCACAAACTCAATGTCACTAGCAAATATATGATAAGGGAAGTTGGCCAAGGTTCTAGAATCACTGTAAAACTTTAACAAAGCTGGGCAATAAAATTGGTTGGTCAGCTTAATTCCATTAAAAAGTTGGATTTTTTTTGAGATAATAGGCATACAGAACATTCTTATTCTTTTACTCTTCATGGTTGAAAACTCATCTAAAATCCTAAATTTACTTAGGTGCTTTAGTTAAAAATAGGCGTCCTGAGTAACGTTCCTAGGTTTAGAAAATAAAAATCAGCACTATAGGTAACAACATATGCATTATACACTTGAAGAACACAAGATTGTGAAAGACGGAGAGATAATGGCAGACTAAGATTTCAGGATCTGAGGCATTGCACACCCAAGTTTTCTTTTTTCCCTTCCACATCCTGGGCTCAGTGCCAGAGAAGCCTCCAAGTATGCCAATGGGTGAACATGAAGATTACCCAAAGTCAAGCTTCTGTAGACAAAAGGGCCAAGCAAGAGTCATCCCTCTTCAATGCTCCTCCTCCACTGTAGCCAAGCACCACAAAGAAAACTGGCCCCAACCCACCCATTTCAGCTAGGGCTCAGTGGCGAACCTAGATTTCCACTCCAGGATATCAGGAGATATCCCCCCCCCCCAAACAGGTTTCAGAAAAGTTCTAGTCTGGAGTCAAGCTCTTCACTCCTTCCTCCCAGGCAGTGGGGAGGCCAGGCAACATTTGTGATGTACTCATAACTATTTTTGCTGCTTTTCTGACCTTCAAATTTAACTGGGAATTCTAATCTTCACTGGGTTGTACTAATTTTGAGTGAATCTTGATATTGTGATTAAAGCCTGTCAAACTATGACCATTCTAAGCCCAGGCAAGGAGATAGAGAATGTTCTAGAGGCCGAGCTAAGTGAGTGGTTCCTGTCAGGCCCCACCTTTGATAACTGCTTTTTTAGTTTGTGTGGATGTGTGGATGTATTGTGTGTGCCCGTGTGCCCGTGTGTGTGTGTGTGTGTGTGTGTGTGTGTGTGTGTGTGTGTGTGTGTGTCATGTCTTCTCTTATTGATCTGCATGTATCCTGGAGTCGCAGTTTCTCACTGACCCGGGGGTTGTAGTTTCCAGTCAGACTAGCTGACCAGTGTGCCCAGCATTCTTCTGTCTCCGCTCTCCAAGGACTTGGATGATGGACATGTGTGGCCATTCCCAGTTGTTTATATGGGAACCAGGAAATCAAACTTCAGGTGAATCAGGCTCTCTTGGGCCATTAATGCTTGCATGGCAAGTGCTCTCAGCCTGCACACATCTCTCACAGCCCTTTCTTAAATTCTCTCACAGCCCTTTCTTAAATTCTCCCTAGCTCTATATTTTCCTCCCAAGTGCTCATTCCTCCTAAAAAGCAATCTTTGGAAGAAAAAATAGGCTGTTTAATTCATGTGTCTTCTCTAAGGAAACCGAGTCGATCATTTATGAGTTAAATGTCTTTGGCAAAGCTTATTCAGATTAACTGAGATAAAGCAAATGAAAGTCCTTTAATATCCAGAACTTGTTTGACAGATATTATTTTCCTTCTTTCTCATTGTGTAGCACATATTGATTTGGAACTTTCTATCTTCCCTACCCCTTCTCTCCCCAATATCATACGATGCAGCCTAGGATAGCCTCAAACTCATCATGTAGCTCAGGTTTGCCTTGAATCCACAATCACCCTGTTTTTAGCCTCCTAAGTGCTAGTATTGCAGACAATACTCCTCTCCCCTCCTCTCCTCTCCCCTCCTCTCCCTTCCTCTGCCTTCACTCGTCTCCTCTGCTCTGCTCTGCTCTGTTCTCCTCTTGCTTTCTCTCCCCTTCCCTCCCATCTGTCTTGTAGGTTTCACTATGTAGCCTATGGTAGCCTTGAACTCGCTATGTGGCTCAGACTGGCCTTGAATCCACAATCATCCTGCCTGAGCCTCCTTAAAGCAGTGATGACAGGCATGCAATACCATACCCAGTTCACTTTCCCTCTTTAGTCAAACATCAAGGCTAAGGTTTGGACATTTTCAGCCTGGCTGTGGCTCAGAGGTCAAACTCTTCTGACCTTCTGAACCTTGAAGGCCATTATTAGTTTAGCAACCAATGCTTTTACTGAAAAAATAAACTATGCTTAACAAAAATCCAAGCAGTATAAAATGGTATGTGGCAAAAAGGAAGTCTCTCTCTCCTATCCCAGGCCAAGTGCCCCACTTCCTCTCCCTAGAGAAAACCACACTTACCAATTTATTCTTCCAGAGAAGTTCTATGCATACGAATGCCTATATATAACCTTCTTTTTTTCCCACCCACGTGAACATACTGACTCACTGTTCTGTACCTTCATATGCTATTTTTAGCTTTAACGGCCTGGCTGCAGTGGGATACTGGTGGTTAATCCTGAGGATCTTATAATAAACAACTCTTTGAAACTTGTTGCTACTGCTATTGTAAGGATGTTGTCCAGGATGTTGTTCATTGTATCCCATAGCATCCTCTCTGAGGACCTTGGGAGGAATTCCTGTCTGATCTTAGCCCTGATAACAGTCGCCCTTCTGAGCAATGAGTTTGTTTTTTATCTCCTGGACATTGTGAATTGTGTAACAGCAAGGTTTCTCCTTTCCTGTTGGCTGCTAGACAGCTGAAAGCCATCTTTTGGGCCCACACTTTGTGGGAGCTGAAGTTTGTGTGGGATGCATTTGGAGCCATATGCTTGACTGCCTGCCCTTTGTGTCCACCTCCTGGGTTTCTATCTTTAATTTATGCCATCTCAACATATTTTGTGTGCCCTTGTAAACTATCTGAAATTCTTCCTGCGAGGAGGTGATGTTTGGATAATGAAATGACTGTCTGACTCTGTTCCCTCACTGATCCAGATCTAAGCTCACTCCTCCCTTCATTCTCAACATAGCTTTCCAGCAGCTTCTCTGTGCTCCCCTCTGGCTTGCTTTTATCTCAGCTAGTCCTCAGTGCTTTGGGGCATTGGTGGAGGGGAGCTGTTCTGTTTGTCACTGTCTCCTAACCCTGTACTCACCTCCACATACATTGTTTATGATGTCTGCATGCTTGCTTTGATCATTCTTGAACAAAGACTCACATGCTTGGCTCCATATCAGGACCATTTGCCATCCTCAAGCTTTCATCTTGCAGCCAGGTCTAGACTGGATAAGGTGAGCAGTGTGGAACAAGCCAGGATAACATGGAGATTGATGATATGAATGTTTTCTTAAATTCATAACACATATGCGTTCATTACCCAAGATATGGTGGCACAGGCCTATAATTCCAGCATTCGGGAGGCAGAGGCTGGAGGAACAAAGGTTCCAAGCCAACCTTATCTAAAACACAAACCCAAGATGACTGAGGGGAGCTGCATTCCAGGGCAGCCATCCCTGCTTCCCAGATTTGAAGGTATAGACTCTGAAAGACCAGGAAGGCAGTGTGCTCCCTGAAAAAGAGCATGGAGATCTTGCAGTAAAATTAGGAGATGGTAGGGTTGAGGAGATTGCTCAGTGGGTGAAGTGCTGGCCTGAGTGTTGATCCCCAGAACCTGTATATAGCTAGACGCAGTTGTGCGCATCTGTAATCCAGTGCTCCTATGGAGGGGAGGCAGAGACAGGAAAATCCCTGGAAATTTACCTGCCAGCAGGAAAGCACAAGAGTTCTTGTCTCAAACAAAGAGGAAAGTGAGGACCAACACCTGAGGTTGTCCTCTGACCTCCACACATGTGTTGTGGCACATGTTTACCTCCACTCCCATATGAGCACACA
>PVHP010055513.1:0-10113 GCA_004024765.1 Zapus hudsonius | reverse complement strand
CAGGATGTGAACTATTTAATAGGAAGGTAGAAGCTACAAAATGATTCCATGCTGGTATTCAGTTTCAAGCAAGGGGAGCTAGAAGGCTGGTGAGGAATATGGTCCCTAGTAAGGGGGCTGAACTCTCAGGAATGTTCTTTCTTTTTTGCTGTATCTATCTGCTTAGTCCTCCTGGATCTCTTAAGCATCTGTGCTAGGTACTTCCTGTCTTTCTGTGACATTTGAGCTCACCTTTGTAGTTGATCAATGACACTAGTCTGTGACTTTGATTTAAGCATGCTGAAAAAAAGTTTCCATTGAAAATACACAAAGAAACAAGCTGTTTTTCAGCTTGATTCTCAACAGGCTATGTCAGAGTTTAGAAATCACAGATCCTTAGACTGTTTTCCCCTGGTAATTGTAATCCAGGAGTGTGGAGTGAGTGGTGTCTCTACTTAATGTGCTGGGGAAAGAAGCAATAGTCCTTGCCAACCTAAGACTCATCCACACTCTAGATTACATAAGAACTTGTCTACATATATATATATATATATATATATGTATGTATATATATATATATGTATATATATATATGACTTGTCTATATATATATGTATATATACTTGTCTACTGATATATATGTAGACAAGACACACACACACACACACACACACACACACACATATATATATATATATATATATATATATATATATAAAATCAGTATATATCTGAAACAGGGTGAGCTGGGGGTTAGAATTTAGATAACGCCCAGCAAAATTCTAATGCACCCCAAAATTTAAGGAGTACCCGGATTCTTGTCTACAAAGTTGAAGAATTAAAATCATAGACAACAAGATAGTAAGGTATAGTGGGAGACTTTATTACTTAAGGGAACATGGGGAGTTACAGAGTTCTCCAGCCACCAGTATGGGGAAAACACGGGTTAGAGAGTTTAACAGAACTTATGATGTTCAGCAAAACAAGCAGAAAAGGGAAAGATCATGAGAAGAAAAGATTTATGTGGAAGAGAAATCCAGCCCCTCACCACAGGCTTTGGTGGGGGCTGAGGAGACCTTACTGGTCCCTAGAGAGTCAGAGGTCCTTCTACTAGCCTTCCATGTGGGGAAGAGAAAGCAGATTAACTGTTCAGTCAGTATTTCTTGCCCTAGATGAGCAGGGAGACCATTGATTGGTTCATATCTGACCAATAAGTTTTAGCGCCTAGGTTTGTGCTCTGGCTAGAGACACCTCCCACTCAAGGGGCAGGTGCTTATGGAGCTGTCTGACCCATCACATATCAGTATAAGACATTTTTCAGAAAGGTTAAACAATTTAGTTTTGTTATTTTTACTCACACTCCAAAAATATGTCTTCCTAATTCTCTGCGATTTTCTGTGGTGTTCTTTCCTAATTTTTTTTTTTTTTTACCAAATGTTGATTTCTATTTTATTTCTACTTATTACTTTACTTTTTCCTAGATTCTTATATTGCATAGTTCAAAACAGTCAAAAGTTGTTCATGCTCCCAAGACTGGTTTAAGACCATTCCAGGTTGTCTAAGAGGATGCCCCTTTGATGCAGTATAGACACGTAGGGTGTGGTCCATTTCAAGTAGCCATTAGATAATTATTGCCATGGTTACTCTTCTTAGAACTCATCAGTAAAGGCACCCTTGCTCTTTAGAGAACTACTGAGAACTAGTCCAGAAACTCTTTCTCAATTTGTTCTTCATAAGCCTACACATTCTTCCCTCATAAGACTAAAGAGTATTTTGACAGTATGTCAAAGGGAAAGAACAATTGGGTTGGACTGGAATGAAGCTGTTATCTGCTTTGCTAGGCACAGATATGTTTTGGTACTGTGTATTTCACATACTTTGGTGCCTTGTGTTTTATGGATTGTCCATTCCTACTCCTCTGAGTCCATAACGATTGTTTCTTTGATAGTCCCTCTTTATGACGTCGTCTCTGGCTACTTTTTCATTCCACACTCTGCCATTCTCTCCACACTTCCATCTCCACCAAACACCCAGGCTCCCATGGTCCTGCTTCTATGCTCTTCTGGACTGACTATTCACTTTCCTGTTTCTTATTTAATGATGACTGTAACCTCTGTCTCCCTCATAAAATATCTTTTTATACAACCTCTAAAATGCAAATGTCTCCTAGACCATCATCCGATCCCCTGACTCTCCTTGCAGAAGCCTGAGGATGAAGAGAGAAGAGATGGACTTCATTCTTTTGCAGGAACCAGCACACTGGGATGCTGGGTTTCCTCTCAAAGATTGTCCAAAACTGCATTTCCTGGTATCATGTACCTTTACTTTAGCAGAAGCAATGGGGTCTACTTCCAGCCCTAGCCATTAGTCATGCGGTGTGGTCATCCCACCATCATTTTTTGATGCCCCAGTCACAGCTCTGGACACATGGGGCTGGGTGGTGGCAGAGTCTCTTGCTTGTTCTGAGTCAGTATGTGGAGAGGGAGTACCCAGCATGGCCTTAAAACTGACCACGCCTATGAGAAAGTGAGCTTATTGTGATAAATTTGGGTGGGTTTCACTATTGTACAAAAGGAACAACATGCTGACAGATAGAATTATATAATAGGGTATGTGAACACACCTCTGAAGGGGAGTAACGTCCACAGATAGACAAACAGATGCCCAGATAGCCACCTTTGCCTGTGCTTGCCCTGTGTGTGTGTGTGTGTGTGTGTGTGTGTGTGTGTGTGTGTGTGTGTGAGAGAGAGAGAGAGAGAGAGAGAGAGAGAGAGAGAGAGAGAGAGAGAGTTGATAAACCACTGATCAACTCTTGGCCTTTCGTCACACAGGCTCTGAAACTTCATTTCTAACATAACATAATGATGGGGTTAGAAGTTCTCTTAACTTGAAATGTCTTTGGAGAATTTCCTGAAGTTTGTTCAAAACAGTTTTGCATTTCTTCAGGATTATGCCATCTCTGAAGTCCTTTAAACTGAGGAACAGAACTGAGAGCTTGGGCAGACTCTGATTTTAAGTTCATCCAACCATCTCTTTGTTGCCTTTGCCCCCTTTAAGAAAATTCGAGATGAAAGCATAAATCTGCCACATGAACTGATTTGCTTCACAGCAAGATAATTCTTTTAAGTAGTTTCTATTATAGGAAAATTAATTTCAAGGCACTTCATAGAGTTCTAGTAAAATCCTTCCGCTCCACAGGGGTCCATGAGCAACATTAACTGTGCAGCCTCTGCTGAGATGCCTCGTTATGACTTGGTGCAGTGAAGGATTTTTTTTTTAAATTAAGATGAGCTTTTTGAAAATGCATTCTTTTTTCCCTCATCCCTCCCTGCATGCACATTTACAGAAAAGTGGAATTTGAGATATTTTTATAAAGGACAAAATATTTTGCTTCTTTCTTACATAAGGGAAGAGCAACATTTCCCCCTGGTGAAACAATGTCATTTAAGTGTATGTATGTGTGTTTATATGTGTGTATGTGAGCATGTGTACACGTGAGCTGTGTTCATGTATCACGTATGACTGTGTGTGTGTGATGTGTGTACATGATCTCTGTGTGTGTGTGTGCACGCGCGCACATGTGTGCATGTATGTAGCATAGCATTGACACGTGAGGACGTTACAAAAACAAATCCAAAAGTCCCGCTGCCAATGAGGACCTTTTGATTTGACTTTTGGACAGCAACAGAGATGCCATGATTTAGCTCTGACCAGCTTCCTTCATTGGGTTTCCTGCTCAGAATCTGTTTCTCAAAGAGCCTCACCTAGGTCATGTTGCCTAGCAGTGTCCTTATGGAATGACTCCCTCATTTATTCATTTCATTCTGCTCCAACAAATTCCCTGCCAGGCACTCCTGTGCTTTCTCTTCAGCCCCACCCCACTAACCTGCTCAGCATAAGCCCTCTGCTTAGAGTGGTTCTCTGGCTCTTCCTTGGGCTCATGGGAACGGCAGATTCATCTTTCAAGGACCAATTCATGTCCTGTGTTTTAGCCTCCTTTCCAAGTCAGCTTTGCACCATATCAACCGTCTTTCTTCCAGTCATATCAGAAGCAGTTCTGAGAATGAATTCTTTTTACCATAGGCTCTTTTAGGGTAGAAACAAGAAAATCAGGGGCAGAGGCTGTGATGTGGTTTTTGAAATGTTTTCTCTCCTACAATTTTTGCAACACTGAGGTCCTTTTCGATTTACTGTATGTGGTTGCTTGCCTGTTTTTGTAGGGTTTGTTAATTTGTGCCTACAGCTCGTGAGGGCCATGAGCATTGTATTTCTGTGAAATGACCAGTCAGCTGTAATCTTCAGAGGAGACGTGACTATAAAGCCTATATGTAACCACAGGATGCATATTCATACTATGCATTAATTACATTAATAAGCTACGTGCACTATTCTAAAATTAATAGGCCACAGAAAATACTGCAGTGATTTTTCCTATAGTTGATGGTTTCTGATGCTCAGCAGCAATGGTTCCTCAGATTGGATTTCCCAGTGAACTTGAACCATTGCAGGTCATCCTCAACCAGAGGTAGTCGCTGTGGCAATGGGATGCTGTGTGTCAAGAGTTTCCTAACATCAGTCCCAAACTTTGATGGGGGTGCCATCACTTTATATTCTTATAAAACATAGAGTAATAAATAATCTTTTACAATTCAGCATTTTGAGACATTTTCACAATGTTTTCATTGGTTTAGTTTGCAGAAACCATAAACATGATTCCTTCTCTCTCACGGTTCATTGCAGCACTCCAGTCCATGAAGGACCAAAGGACAGACAAGGTAAAGTCATCCTTACCTGAAGAATTTCTAAGACTTCTAAATGCCCTGATCACATTCCATCTGCAACCACAGGAGTCTCCTCTTACATGAGGCCATGACTTCAGGATCTTTTGTTCATGGCCAAGGTCATCTCATCTACTCACACCATTCTCAGGGCCAGAGAATGAACCGGTGGAAGAGAAGGGTCAGAATATTCCATGAACCGGTGTCCACTCCTGATGGATCAAAGACTCAGCATTTGAAGGTTCTGCCTTCACTGCTGGCTGTCTTCAGAGCAATAGCTTAGCTGTTAGAAGTCTATAATAATCTTCTCAATTCCATGAAACAGGTTGATTGATCTAAGGGGTTGGAAATGATTTCATGATCTCAGGCACAAATAAACCCTTCAATGTAGCTGGTAATATTTATAATGCAGATTTGTTTTATTTAGAATGGAACTGGCCATGATCATAACACTCAGATCTAAATTCCTTTGATCTACAGCCCATTTTGGAAGATGCCCTTATTTGCCTTTTCTCAAGGTTGTGTCCACATTGGTCCATTGAGCGAATATCACCCACCAACCGTGTGATAGTCACAGACTGGTGAGTTCACTTGACTGAGCTTCTGATTTAATGACTGTCTTGTTCGTTTCCAAGAATCTTTTCAATTCCAGATTTCATTTGTCTACTCTGAAGGCTCAAGAAGAGGAAAGTATGTGACCCAAATGGGACATTGGTATTAATCTATTAATCTGCACTGATTTATTATTCCCACATCATTGCCACGCTTTGTCTTTTCCTATCCAAGTAATTGAGTCAGACAAAAAGAAATGTCTCCTCCTGTTTGTAGAATTGATTTCTGATTAGCTTATTCAGTGGGTTCTACCACCTGCGAATGCATATCTCCTCAGCCTGTGCTGTTTGTTGAATGGAGATAATCTGATATTCTTTGCAGGTCTTTAAGGAACAGATTGTGCTTTTTAGTCTCTTCTTCCCTCCTCTGCCTATCCATCCATCCTAGGAACAAAAATCAAAACAAAACAAGAAACAACAACAAAATCAAGGCTTTTAAACCTAACATACACAGCAGTGTCCTGTGCTAGAAGAGCAGAGAGATTTCCAGATCCTGCATCCTGACCCAGAAACAATGAAACACTAAAAAGAGAGTTCCTTTCTTGTTGATTCTTGACAGAATTTTTCTGTGCCTTTCCCCCTTTCTGTCTGGTACAAAGTAAAAGCTGTTTGCAAATTAATAATTGCAATTCATTTTCTGAGTATCACATAAATGTATGTTATTAGTCTTTTTTGTTTCTCAATTTTTAAATGGTGAAAAATCACAATAAAATGAATTTTTGAAAAGTTTAATTCCAGGTCATATTTTTCTAAGGAAGAAATTATCATTAAACTAAAGCAAAATGAGCTAGAAGTCAAAGGGCATTACATGTAGTGTTAGGGTTTACCAGTTAAATATAGTTTGGGACAAATGTTCAATTTTTCCTGTGAGCCTCAAACTCCTCAAGTATACAAAGGACTTCAGTTTTGAGTTGGCCATGGTTTGCAACCCACTGTGAGGTGCAGCATTACTAGGTTAGTGGTTTTGACTTGGCTGCTTCTAGCCTCTGGTTTCCAGTCATCATTCATCACTATTGTCTCTCTTCCCTTAACATGAAATTCTGGATTGAGGAAAGTATATGGTGTGCTTCCAGTCTTTTTGCATTTTGAACCCTCAGGTTTGAACCCTGTTCTTTCCTACTGGGATTTCAGACTTTTGACCTTTTAAGCATTATAAGAAATAAAAACAAATAAAAAATAATAAAATAGTAATTTTGGCATCATGATAACAAAACATTTGCAGTATTTAACATATAAGAGAACAATCTATGTATATACATTCATATATATATATTCATGGCACAATATTCACATTCTGAGCCAGAAAACAGGTATCAATAGACTGTGAGCATGGATCCTCAGTGACCTAAGAGTCCATCTCCCAAATTACACAGATCACTCAAAACCACAACCTTGGGGTCAAAGCCTTTAAGAAATGAGCCATTGAGGGACACTGTCCACACACCATAGCAGGAATCTTACAGTAAATTTAGATTTTAAGAATCTAAAAGAGCCACGGGTAAGTCCATAAAGGTACCTTTCTCTGGTTTGATGGGATCCTTCTCTTTGAGCCCTGAAGAAGATACTTTCTGCTTACATAGCCACAGAGACTGCCTGAGACATGGGAGAGTAGTGGTGTAGTTATACTCATATTGTTTAAACGTTCTTCATGTTTGTGGTGGCCGGCATCAAAACAAGAGAGCTTATTGGGAAAATGTTCGCCAGCTCTCGATAGGGATATTTTGTCCTCCCTCTCATTCCCCAGACGTACTTTTCCTACCTCTTATTTCTATGAATATTTCCTCCTGCCCTTGCTAGTTTTTATTTTCCTGTCTGTCTGCTCATAGTAATTTTCTTTCTATTCTTCCTTTCATTTTCTTTGATTCTCTCTTCTGCAAATATCCATTAGTCTTCAAAGAAAATAACGTGCCCTATATGGTTGGTCACTATGACAAACTAAGGACAAAAGTCCAGAGATTGGATCTTCAGGAAATGGGCAGTCAGTGAAGCCCGACAAATGGGTCCTGGAGGGTGACTGAAAGTCACCCCATGTGATGACAGCTCAGTGGAAGCCAAAAAGAAGCACACCACAGGGAACATTCCAGAAGTGACACTCAGACTCACTTCTGAGGTGACAGGATTCTGCCAGGTGGGCAAATTGAAAACGTTATTCCAGAAAGAGGAATTCTCTTTTCAAAGGCAGAGAAGCTAAAGGAAAAAATGTCCTGCAGAAGGAAGAGGTCTTGTAGGATGACTAAAACCAAAGAATAGGAGGTTTGAGCAAAGAAAACAGGATTGACCTGTAGCTTCCACTTAGGACAGATATTGATCCTCTGATGCCCTTCAATGGGTTGCCACAAGGCATAAGCAGAATTGCAGAAAATTGAAGTCGGGAATTCTGTTGGTTTTCTTTAAGCCCCACACAAATAGATAATCAGAAAGTCCAAATAAAATGCAGATTGTGACCCCAAGAATCTCTCATTTCCCTTAGGTGGGAAAGAATCTGGTTCTCAATTTAACGTGAACTGAACCTATGATGATACATATACCTATCCATCAAAAACAAACAAACAAAAAACCTGATGCAATGGGCATTCCTCTGGCCAGTCCTGATGTGGTTGAACCTTGCAACATTAGTATTTGTGGAGGAATGTTTCCAAACCAATCTTTCATAAAAAGGAAGCTACTCTGAACCCTGGTAGATGAAAACAGAGTGATATTATTGACCCTCAGTCCATTCACAGATTACTTCATCAGAACCCCCAAAAGAGTGACTCAGCTGCATGTTTAACTCACTCAGCCAGCAGATAACAATAGTGTCAAAGGTCAGGGCACATGCCTACAGGAGGATCTGCAGATCAGCTAGGATGTTTGAAAACAGACCTATAGCAAGAGGGAGCAGAATATTGATAGAAATGTGAAACCATTCAATTGTTTTCCTTTCTCTAATATTTTTATTGCCTGCAAACAATCTTTTCTAGGGCTCAGCATGCACAAATGATATAGGTGTACATATTTAAAATAACAAAATTCCATATCATTCTTCTGACTAAAATGCTTGAACACATTAAGTGCTTATTTTATAATGTAAATTTGGTCATCAGCTGTAAGGATTGGGTTCATAGAATAGTTCTGCTTTGAAAAAAAATTCAACTTCTTTTGACCTCAACTACAAAAACAATTGTTGCAATGGAAGCAATGAGTTAAAACCTCATCAAATTGACTTGGCTTTAGTATCAAGAAGAATGTACTCATCATGTGATTAGACACTCCTTTTGTAAGAACATAGCACTATTTAAAACAAAGCGTTCTCCAGCAGTGTTGAAATATGAGATCATTTCAACAGACCTATCAGTGGAAGCCATCTTTATTAATATCTTTATTATGAATAAGTATATACATTGTATGATCAAATCTTGTGAATGTGTCCCCGTTTTTATTCTCTCTGTCCCCTAACCACTGGGGTCCTTCCTTGGTGCACATACTGGATCTGTCCATAGGTTAGGGGGTTATGAACTGCACCAGAGGGAGCCAGTTTTTCTTTTCTCTTTTTCTTCCCCCTTGTGTATTGTTGCTGAGGGGGGGATGTCTCTGGATATTCTCCCCTACTATGGCTCTTACAGTCTTTCTAAGGTACACAAACTCACAAGTGTTCTACTTACTATGGAAATAAGAACTGGGATTCTCAATAAGTCATTCAGCTTTCTTATTTCAGGAGGCTGATAAGGTATCTCAGGCAAGCCCTGGGCCCTGCTCTGCTCATCTAGATTCCTCACTTTTTGTTGTAGAGATATTGTGCATTTATTTAACCAAAAGTCACTCGCCTCCTGAATGGTCTTTTAAAGTAGGTCTATGAATACATTCCTTTCTGATGACTGTCTCATTCTAGGTTCAACAAACTCATGGAAAGTCTAATGAGAGGAATGAATTCAGTCATGAGACCCTGAGTAATCAGATATAGTACTTAGAGGTAGAACTATCTAAAAAATTATTTAAAATTAAATGAGCAAAATTATTTGTGTGTCTGACCTCTTCTGCCTTCATTTAACATTAACCAGGAATTTGAGAGAGGATAAAAATAAGAAATCCAACATGTTAGTGAATCAAAGAACAATAAAATGGGAATTTAAGTTTGACAGTGCTGTCTCCTCTTGGACACAGAAGCGGTTTTCCCATTCATTTGCTTGCCCACCCCGTGGGGGTGGAGTGAGTTAGATGTGAGAGGCGCATTCCCCAGCTGCAGTTCAGAGACATAACAGTGACATTCGTTTCCTCAGCCACTAGCTTCTGCATCAATGCTTCACTGTGCATAAGAAGAGAGAATGTTTCCCTTAATCACTCCCCGTCAAGCTGCGCACTCATTTATTGGCATGTGTATCAGGCACGATTTGGTCACCTGTCTTCTCTCCAAGTACCATGAGTCAACCGCATTAGGCCTCACAGTGTAACTTCTAGGAATCAGATGTGACAGCAATGACATTAACCCAACAACAACAAAACAACAAACCAAAAAGTGTTTCAGGTGTGACACCTAGACTCTCAGTGAATAGGTTTGGATCATTCGTCTGGTTCTCTTCATCTTGTTGAGGTGAAAGACACACAGTACTAAAGGAAATATATCGAAACTGAGTCCCCAGCCTCTTCTCTGAGTTCTAGATTTTCATGGAAGAATTCCACTAATGCCCTCATATAGACAGGGGAGAATAAGACCATGAGTGAATGGCTCAAATTCTTCATGTCACTGAATATGTACCTCTTCTGAATAT
>PVHP010055512.1:0-10126 GCA_004024765.1 Zapus hudsonius | reverse complement strand
ATGACTGGGCTATCTCTCCAACCCACCTTTGTGTGTGTGTGTGTGTGTGTGTGTGTGTGTGTGTGTGTGTGTGTGTGTGTGTGTTTGGGCATGCCAGGTTGTCTTGATGCTGCAAACAAATGCCCGTCCATTTTTATGTAGGAAATTGAACAACCGAAGCCAGTAGACTTTGCAAGCAAGTTCTTTTGACCACTGAGTCATCTCCCTAATGCCTTACCTTTTCCTTTAGGCCAGGGTCAATATGAGATTCTTTTGTGTCCCTGGTGTTTGGTAGATGCCCTGTATTTTTGAACAGATCCAAGAAGGTGGCACCTCTTGGCTCCAGCATCACATTCTCGTCTCCAGCCTTATTTGCGTCTCTACTCAGGTCCTGTCTGGCTAGAAAGCATCCTTAGTCATTAGTAGATGATCATCATTAGATAAACCAAATTGCAATCAGGAGTTGGAATTAAGGCTCCAACCTCACATTTGGGTACTCCCTCTTCCCTCCCGAGATTCCCCAGGCACAAAATCAGAATACAGTCAACCTCTGGCTTTCTAGCTTAATAAATCAGCATCCCTATGTAAGTCTTGGGTGGACACAATTCATTGCCTTACTCATTTTTTAAAAATATTTTTTATTTTCAGAGAGAGAGAGAGAGCACCAGGACCTCTAGCCGTTGCAAACAAACTCCAGATGCATGCACCACTTTGGGCATCCAGCTTTTACATGGGTACTGGGGAATTGAACCCTGATCATTAGACTTTGCAAGCGTCTTAAATGCCAAGCCACCTCTCCAACACAGTATCTTTCACTTTAGTTGGTCTGCTGGCCAGCTGCACCTCAGGAGTCTGAAATCCCAGCACCTCGTCCTCTGCCTCCCTCTGCTGCCCTACCCTGCTTTAGCACTCCTCCCCCTTAACCTGCTGCCCCAGATCTATACAGAATGGAAGAGGGGCCACACGAGAAGGAAGGGTGGGATAAGAATGTGGTTCTTTGCAATCAGGATGGCTTCATTCTGAGAGAAGTTTCCAAAGGGAGCACTGGGAGCAGGAGACACGGCGTGGGTGTCCCTCACCATCCGGGTGATGGGTGATGGATGTCTCCCTCTGTTCCTCCCCATTAGCAATGCACACCACGGAGCGCTAACTGTAAGTTTCCCAGAGAAGATGAAGGAAGGTCAGGCAGAGTGTCGGAAAAACCCGAGTGCTAAATGCAACATGGTTTCTAAAATGAGTGTGGACATAGCTCATCGGCTGAACTTCCTGTAACCTCTGCCTCCCTGCACACATCTGGCAGGCGGTAAGTCTTCCCCAGGTAAGTCATACTGCGCAAGCCTCATAGCAACGATGTTCAAACAGAATGGCAGGATCCGTACCAACAGGAGCACAAAGGATCGGGATCTGCCCCTGGCTTCTTTCCCGGTTCTTACCAGGGACTCACAACTGTCCTCTCCCCCTTCCCCGGCCCAGGGCTTTCGATGCCCAGGTGTTGCTTTTCTTCTTTTTAAGTTTAAAAAAAATTTTTTTCTTGCTTTATTTATTTGCAAAGGGAGGGATGGAGAGAGAGAGAGAGAGAGAGAGAGAGAGAGAGAGAGAGAGAGAGAGAGAGAGAGAGAGAGAATGGGTGCACCAAGGCCTCTTGCCACTGCAAATGAACTCCAGATGCATGCACCATGTTGTGCATCTGGCTTTATGTGGGTACTGGGGAATTGAACCCAGGTGGTTAGGCATTGCAGGTGAGTCCCTTAACCTCTGAGCCATCTCTCTAGCTCTGCTTTCCTTTTTAAAATATTTTTATTTTCATTTAATTTTCTTTTCTCCTGTGTATGTGTTGTGTTCATACCTGTGGGCACATGTATGTGTGTGAGCACATGTAAATGTAGGGGCCAGAGGTCAGTGTTGGATATCTTCCTCAGTCCTTCTCTACATTTTTGTATGTATGTGTGGTCTGATTGATTGATTGATTGATTGATTGATTGATTGATTTAGAGGGTCTCTCATTGGCGTAAAGCTCACCATTTTGGCTAGACAAGCCACGTAGCAAGCCCCAGGGATCCTCCTGTTTCCACCTCTCCTTACACCATCTCTCACTGGCATACCCGGAGTTTAAGTGGGTGCTCAGGATCTGAACTCAGTTCCTCATGCTTGTGCAGCAAGTACTATTACCCACTGAACCATCTCCCCAGCCCATATTACTTTCCTTTTTTAAAAATATTATGAATAAGTTGATATTACTTTTCTTGTATGCATTTTTCTCCCTCGGGAGGAGAACTCAGCTTTCTTCTTTAAATTTCTGTGTCTTGCCTAGGAATGCTTCCAGGCATGAGATCCCACAGTTTGAAATGCCATTCTCAGAGTCTGCCTTACAGAAGAAGCCCATCAGGCCCATCTTTTCTCTGGGGATTCCGCTGTCTCTTAGTTCATGGGGCTGTGCTGGTGATGAGGGAAGGGGCCTTCCGGGGGACACATCCTTAGATAAGCAGTGAGAATGTGCCTAGACTGCAGTGTCAGAAAGACCTGGGTCAAAATCCAGATGTTGCTCCACCAATGACGTGGCCTAAGGCCCAGCTATAGGGAAGGGCAGTCCTGTGCGTGCCATCTTTGACCCCTGCTTGGCCCAAGACACAGGAATACTAAGCTCATGGGGGAAACATTACCTCCGTGTTCCAGCTCAACGTGTGCTCTTTGTTCTATTGAAACTGGTGTGTGCGTCATGTGGCACCTCGCCAGGTCCCTTGCTCTATCTGTTCCAGATAGAGAGAGAACCAGAACCTTCACCTGCACAGGCCAGCACCCTGTGTCACCTTACACTGAACCCCTGACCATGGGGACAGACACCCCACTGTATGGAGCTCGTTCTAGCTCTGTGTCCTCTATGTGAATAAAGCATAGTTCTATCTGGCACTGGGTGCATTTCTCGGTGACATCTGCCAACCATGGAGTGGGTTGACACCCTGAGCCTGCTGTTCCTGGCGGCAGGCATTGTTGTACCATTTGCTATCTTCCTCACAAAAAGACTCCTCCCGGGAGGCGGAACACAAGTCATTCCCCTGACACCATCTCTCACCCTGCGTGAATCTCAGCATCCTCCTGTGTGCCTTGGGGGATGGTGATGCCTGCTGGCCCTGAAGAGTAAATGAGATGACTGAGGTGGCATATTCAAAGATCCCAGCGTGGCCTTGAACATGGAGGCACCCACTTTATAATGCGCACTGTTATCCTCAGCCTCCCCACTGCTATTACCTACACTGGAGTGGAGTCTTGTTCATAAAACTCACCCTGCGAGTTTCTTTCTATGCCTGAGACTCAGTCAAGATGCCACCTGATTCGTTGTAACATCTGTGTCCAAATTCAAAGGTCCCACAAGTCTGTCAGTTTATGCTTCTCTGCAAGCCTCCAGAAACCTGCGACCAGGATTACTCTTAAAGCAGTAAGGCCAGCGTGACAAATGGAGATGACTCACGTTCCCTTCTTGTCAACTCCACAGGACACGGCTCTGAAATGCCATGCAACTGTGCCCCTGCTCACAGGTATGAACCCCTTCAAAAGATGCCACCCCGGGACAGTCAATCTGGGGCACTCTAGCTCTCCGTAAAAATCGCATGTATTCTGATTTTTATCTCATTATCAACTGCCAAAGATCTTTGGTGCTAATGCTCTTTGTTCCTATTTGTGGGGAGACAGGATAAGTTTAGACTTTTGGCATCAGGCTTTCTGCCGTCGCCCCCACAGAGCACATTTCTGAAAATGCTAGAGACAGCTGCACATTGTATGTCACTTGAGTGAAGGGAGCAGGGACGAGGCTGGGAAGGGTGATGACGGCTCTTTTCTGATAACTGAGATGGTGAAATCCTAGGCTAGAGCAGTCCAGACACCCAGTGAGTATCCCAAGCTCCTTGGTACTAAGAAGTCACTTGCTGCACTAGGGGCCACCTCCCAGCCAGCGTCGGCCATGCCAGAAATGACCCATAGGAGTCACTCTAGAGAAAAGGGAGCCATCTGCCTTGGGAGCAGAGGCTGAGCTTGAGAGCTCTAGCCTGTCTAGCCCTGCTCCCTGGCTGATAGTTAGGATTCTCCCAGCAGCCTGCCTCCAGTCCAGAGCCCTGGAAACAGGCAGCGCTCATTCCCCAAGACTAGGCCATGCCCCCCCCCCACACACACATACACTCGTCCTGCTCATTTGGCTCCCAGAAGTTCCCTCTTGCCTCTGGATATCCCCACACAGCTGCCTCTTACTAAGCACTTGGTCTAAGCCTGAAATGAAGTGCTTTATATACGTGTCAGCCTTGAATGTCCTGTGAGGGTGACAGAAGCTCGGGGAAATTAAGTTACTTGCCTGGCATCACCCAGCTGGTATATGAGAAGACAGGGACCTTTCTGACTGTGCCCAACTGTGCCACCAAGACAGGCCACCTGTGTCAAGTGGGCCTGCCTTTTTTGTCTTGTTGGCATTGTTGCTATCTCTGAACCCCTTGCTGGCCCAGGGGAACTGTGTTACCACAGCCCCATGGGGAGAAGTGGGCACCTCCCCTCCAGGTGAGCCTCCTGTGGTCAGGATTGGGGGTGGGGGTGGGGAAGAAGTGCTGCAGCCCAGATTATAACGAGGATGGAAAGAGTGAAATGGAGAGGAAAAAGGACAAGACATTCCTGCAAACACCAGGGACTGCTAATGGAGGGAAATAACGTGGCTAATTACATCTCTGAAGGCTATCCGTTCCAAAATGAATTTTTAATGAAAAAATAATGCATTTTCCCTGCAACTTAAATCTGGAAGAGAAGGAAATGTGCGGAGCCTCCCAGGGCAGGCAAGGGCAGCGGTGCGTGTCCAAAGGCAACAGTGACCCCTCACCTGTCACTTCCCCATCATCCTCCACCCTAGCAGGTGCACAAAGCCGAATCCTATGGAAGCCACAGGAACAGGCTGAGAGAAACTCACATGCCAGCAAGACACCCCTGTGCGACTCCATGCAAGCTCAGAGAGTGTGCCCAGCCTCTCCACTGGCTTCCTCTAGGTGAAACCCAGGTTATTTCCCTCCTCCATTCTCCCTGCCAGGGCATTCTGGACCTTAAATCCCAGGGTGTAGAGATTAACTCATTTTGTCACCAAGGCTGGCTCTAAACTAACAAGCTCCACGGTTCTGTTTGGGAAGTAGGATTGGAAGAAAACCCGTGCTATTTCCTTCTGTCTCTAGCATAATTTACAGATCAGAGTAAGGAGGGAGAAACAGGAGGTTTGGGGTCACCTAAGTCTGTCTTTAAAAAAAACACGTTTTCCATTTTCCGAGGTAGGGTCTCGCTCTAGCCCAGGCTGACCTGGAATTCACTATGTAGTCTCAGGGTGGCCTCGAACTCACAGCGATCCTCTTACCTCGGCCTCCCAAGTGCTGGGATTAAAAGTGTGCACCATTGTTTAGGCGGCGCAGTGCGGCATGGGCTTGAGTCCCGGCGTTGCCGAGGCCGTCACCATGCCACAAAATGAATATATTGAATTACACCGTAAACGCTATGGACATCGTTTGGATTACCATGAGAAAAAGAGAAAGAAAGTCGTGAGGCTCATGAACATTCAAAGAAAGCCAAAAAAGTGATCGGTCTGAAGCTCTACCATAAGCAGCGCCATGCTGAGAAAATATAGATGAAGACGATCAAGATGCATGAAAAGAGAAACACGAAACAAAAGAATGACGAGAAGATTCCTCAGGGAGCAGTTCCTGCCTATCTGCTGGACAGGGAAGGACAGTCCAGGGCAAAAGTCCTTTCCAACATGATCAAGCAAAACCGAAAAGAGAAAACGGGACAATGAGAAGTCCCTCTGCCCGAAGTTTGTGCCCAGGGTGAAACTGAAGTATTAAAACAGGAAAGAGAAAAAAGAAGGCGTGGAAGAGATTGGTTACTAAAATCTGCATTGTTGGCGACGGTTTTACCAGAAAACCTCTTAAATATGAAAGGTTCATCAGGCCAATGGGCTTACGTTTTAAGAAGGCCCATGTAACACATCCTGAGCTTAAAGCCACCTTTTGCCTGCCAATACTTGGTGTGAAAAAGAACCCCTCATCACCACTGTATACAACTTTGGGTGTAATTACCAAAGATACTGTTATTGAAGTGAATGTCAGTGAGCTGGGCCTGGTGACACAAGGAGGCAAGGTTATTTGGGGGGAAATATGCACAGGTTACCAACAATCCTGAAAATGACGGGTGCATAAATGCAGTCTTGCTGGTTTGACAGCGTCTCATACATGTAACTCCTGACCATTGTCGAAGACCACAGCCGATCAGGAAGCCTACCATGACTGTGATTTTTCTGAATGCCACCAAGCAGCTTTAGCATCTACCATCAAGACAAGTATTGATTCAATTGTGAAAAAAAACTTTACAAACTGGCCTTTATTTGGGGGGACTAAAGGCTTGCATATCAATAAAACTGAATGATTGAAAAGCAAAAAAAAAAAAAAAAAAAGCATGTACCACCATACCTGGCCCACATTCAAAAGTCTTAAAACTTATCACCTGTGTGAGAGGAACAGGCAAGTCATTCAATTTCTCACCTTTGGTCTCCCTACCTGTAAAATGTGGTACTTGGTAGATTTTCTGTGTGGTATCAGTAATGCCCATCAAATGCTTGCCGCTGTGTCTATTAAATTCTAAGTACACAGTAAATGCTAGCTCTCTGGGTTAGCATGTGCTCCAGAACACACATGAATCTTTCAGGAATGCTTGCGTGTGTTTGTATAAGTCTGTGGAGGTCAGAGGACAACCTCTCAGGTGTGCTGTCCACTGATTTTTGAGGCAGGGGTTCTCATTGGCCTGGAGCTCACTGATTATCCTAGACTGGCCAACCAGCCCCAGGGATCCCCCTTTCCCCAGTGTTAGGATTACAGGCTTGCACCACCAGGCCCAGAATCTTTAAATGGGGGCTGGGAAGCAAACTCAGGTCCTCATGCTAGTGAAACAAGCACTTTACCGACTGAGCTAGCTCCCCAGCCCTGAAGCTAACCTTGAACTCCCCATGAAGCTAGCTTGTGGGATTCTACAGTGTCTCAGTGGATCCTGATTATGCCAGGCAGCAAAGAATGCTGCGCCAGTTGAAGTCACCAAGACTGCTGCTGACCCTTGACCTCAGACAAGCTATGTCATCAAGGGCCCAGCTCTTGCCCCAGAGCAGAGGAGGCCAACTCAAGGGCTCACAAGTGTCCAAAACACACTGCCCTTGGGCACATCTGTTATTCTGTGACATTCCTTGAATTTAGGAATATGCAAGCAACCCTACCAAGCTACCCATGCTTCTGTATTCACTAAACATCCTCAGAGCCTCAGAAATGGAAAATATTCACACAAACCAACTTGCAACACACCTACACGTACATGTTTACCCAAACAGTTCAGAGCATTATCTATGCAGAATTTGTGTGTGCGCACACACAAACACACAGCACCCACTCCTGGGCATAGCTGGGCAGGGTGTCAAGAGCCTTTGGGCCTCATTGTTCATGACGACAATTCCCAGGTGCCCTCCCCCTTCCCTGGAGAGATCCCAAGCTGGGGAAACCAAAGAGGGAGCAGTTGAGGGAAAGGTCACCCTGGAGGCCTTTTGGAGGGTAGGGCACATGAGAAGACAGGGCACAGAAACCCCAGAACATACTGATCCGGGGCTGGAGGAGATGGCAAAGGACGCTGAAAATTAATAGCAATTCCTTCTGGTCCTGGAGGCAGAGAGAAGGTTCTGGATCTGGCTCTTGCACACTCCAGCATCCTGCAGAAGCAGGGACACAGGAGATAATTTTTTCACACTTCATTCCCCACTCAGTCCCTTTTTGGGACTAGTCTATCCTGTACTTCCTGGGAGACACTGGGGGAGTATGTGTCTGGCCTGATAAGGAATGAGTCTGAACTGAGTTTGACTCTCCAGCTGAGAACAAGCCCTGGTCTGAACCATACCATAGGCATTTTTCCTGCCCCTCTGTGAGCACCCTGGCTGCTCCCCCCCTGCCTGCTCCGTTCTCCACTCTCTCCCACCCCAGCCTTCCAGAGACACTGAAAACCTTCTCTGTGGTCTGAAGTTCCTGAACAAGCCAGAGGCAATGCTGATGGAAAATGTCTCTGTCATTCCCCAGGGGGCAGTGCCCCCCCCCACACTGCCTAACCCACCAAAACAGCCTTTCTCACCAGTAGGATTATGCAGAAAGAACATGGGTGACATATAAAGGAGCCAAAGAGGTCAAGGTTACAGGGGGCAATTCTGTTTCAGGACCTGAGTAATGGACAAGTCTAGAATCTGAACCCACGTGGAAGTCTAGCTGTGGCCACAGGCTGGTCTGGACCACAGAGGGTTAAGTTGAGCCCTGAAAAGCATGCACAGCAACTCTACTTCACTGAGAAGAGAAGCTCCAGAGAAGGGCAGTCACTTGCTCAAGGTCACACAGGAAATCAAAGGCAACCCTGTCACTAGCAACCAGTTTCCTGCCTCCTGGCCCGGCATCTTTAGATCTCAGCAAAAGGTGAAGTTTGAAAGCAGACTTTGAAGAGAAAAGAGGGAATGCTCAGGTGAGGCGGGGAGGGGGCGTCCTTCTGCAAGTTTCATGGAATAGTCTCAGAGGGCCTAGTTCCTTGGCATAAAATGTTCATTTTCTTTCTTCTCATCTCTGAGGCCGAGCCAAGTGGGGCCACCACACCAAATAGCCAGTTCCACTTATGCCCCTAACCCCCGGGGGTGGGGAGGGAGGGAGGCAGGGCAGGGCTGGGTTGGGTACCACCTCCTCTGCTCTGGTCTTGGGTGCAGTAGAGCACATGACATGCTGTACTATGCAGAGGCCGAGATAAGAAGGAGGATTGATCTTCCAGCTGCTTCAAAGGGAACAGAAGCCGCTCCTGTCCTCCCCAAGGATCAAAGTTCTACCTGGCCCCCGCCACAGGCTCTGCAGGCAGATGCCCCGCTCCTGTCACTCTAAGGCCTTCTTCCAGGCCTCATGTAAACTAGAAATGCACACGCACCCACTACTCTTCCAACCAGAGACTTAACAGCTACTAGGAGTTCAGGGTCCAATTCCCACCAGCCTTGTCTCAGGCAGCCCAGCCCAGCCCAGGGCCTGGTCAGTGGGAGCTGAGATCGCTCCCCATTGCTTAGAGAAGAAAATGAATCAGAGGGAAGTCTGACCTGAAACTCACTCTGTAGCCCAGGCTGGCCTCGAACTCCTGGCAACCCTCCTACTTCTGCCTCCCAAGTGTTGGAATTAAAGGCTTGCATCACCACACCTAGCCTGCAACTACATTTCAGTCAGTGATGGATTGCATAAACCAAGGTGGTCTTATACGATTATATTGTCTAGTGACATTGAAGCCATTTTGGTTTAAAAACACTGTGCACCATTCGCATAGTGACAGCATCACGTAAGGACACATCTCTCAGAATGTTGTTAAGTGACACGTTACTGTATTTGGAGGACCCTTCAGACACAGTGGTCTCCCATTTTCTGCAGTTTGGCTTTGTCTAGTTTAATTTGCCTCTTGTCAAATCATGGCTTAAAAACATTGAGTGCAAAATTCCAAGTTGACGTCATGCCCCATTCTGAGTAGTGTGATGAAACCTCTCACTGTTTTGCCCATCTGCCCAGGATAGGAATGCCTTTTGTCCAGTATACAGGAAAATAAAGATATTTTGGGAGAGGAGAGACCATAGTCACATAACTTTTATTATATATTGCTAGAATTATTTGATTTTGTTATTAGCTATCATTGTTAATCTTTGTGCTGTGTGTGTGTGTGTGTGTGTGTGTGTCTAGTGTATGAACATGTGTGGCATCCAGAGGAAAATATCGAGTGTCCCTCTATCTGTCATCTTTGTTGTTTCTTGGAGGGTCTCTCCCTGAACCTAGACTTGCTGAGCAGAGAGCATCAGTGGTTCGCCAGCCTCTCCAACAGGACTGGGGTTACAGGCGTGTGTGACCACACCCAGCTTTTTACTTGGGTGCTGGGGATCAAACTCAGGCTGTCTCAGGCCCTTTTAGACCCTCATGCCTACACAACCAGCATGATTAACCCACCAAGCCATTTCTTCAATGCCTACGGTTCCTCTTTTTAAAAAAGTATTATTATGTGTTTGCAGGTGTGTGTGTGTGTGTGTGTGTGTGTGTGTGTGTGTGTGTGT
>PVHP010055511.1:0-10124 GCA_004024765.1 Zapus hudsonius | reverse complement strand
CCAGATACCACCTATCTTTAAGGATGTAGAAATGTAAATGTACACTTCTGGGAAATACAGTATAATAGTATGCTAATGAAGAAATCACAGATATTAATGAGAAGTCTCTGCCATGAGTATTGGATTCTAATTTCCTTCCTTAAACCCTTTTTAGTGATTTATTATATGTAGAAAAATTGGCTTGTCTCTATTTCTCTTCCTTAGTGTATCACTTCTTTAATGTTTTACAGGCATGAATGACCAGGTATTGTCCATAATATGCAAATGTTTTCCTCCTACAATCTTATGTGCTGTGCACTTTCCTTTGAACACTCTACTTCAAATATTTGCATGACTACCTCTTCTTTATCCTTGAAGTATCAGCTTCAGTTCCATCTTTTTTCTTTTATTGGTTTTTTTTTTGAAAGGGTAAATACTTAAACAGCTTAAATTGAAGTCCAACAGACTTCTGTCTAGTCACTAATGATGCCAAAATATGTTCTTCCTTCCAGACACTTGGCAGGGTCTTGTCTGAGGCTGCTGTCATTGAAGAAAAGGATTCTGAATTTATTCACATCATCCTTATCTGCAGTGTAATCTATAGTTTCCTTTGTACACATTAATTTTCACATTTCTGTCAGGAATTCCAAACCCAAATTCATCTTCCATGGTCATGATAATATCCACTTGTCAAACAGTTTAAGCCCAGAACACTGTCTTTGATTCCCTCTTATATCAATATGACAGTAGGAATGGGAAACACAGATCCACACTACCTCCCTGTAGCCACCTGAGGAGTTGCTTTCAGAGACAGACTGGAGTGATGTCATGATTCTTGACTTTGTACAGAAAACAATTTCAGGACAAGTCCGTATGAAACAGAGTTGGAGTTTATTAAGGTTTTAGCAGATTTAAGTACGGGAATTTAGAGGGTAGGGGTTATGAAAAGGATTTTACACACTTAGGACATGGTTGTGAGTTTTTCAAAAGTATTACACAATCAAATGTGTATATACGATTTTGGTAGCTTCTGAAGATACATTATTTAAAGGGTTTCTAAGAAACTTTTTTTCTTTTGCCTGTGTGTATGTGTGGTGTGGTATGTGGTGTATGCTTGTGTGCAGGCAGATGAATGTGCCCCTTATGTGTGTATGGTAGCCAGAGGAGAACATTGGTGTCGTCTTAGTGCTTATCTGCATATTTTTTTCCTGAAGAAGAGGTCTCTTCTTCAACCTAGAGCTGCTCTTTGTTAGTGAGCTCCAGTGATTCTCTGGTCTCCGCTCTGCCGTGGATTATATTAAAGATGTTCTTTGCCATGCCCAGGGTTATGGGTAAGTCTCCAGCTCAAGAGGCTGCAATGCTTAAGCAACAATCATTTGTAACTGTTGAACCATCTCCCCAGTCTAGGAACTTTTTATTTATTTATTTTTAAACTAAATGAGATGCTATGGGCATTGGAAAGCATTACAGGCATGTAAGATAAAAGCATAGGTCAAAAGGTTGAAAGGAATTCTTATACTTATTCACAAGAAAGTTAAGGCATATGTCAATCTTTTTTGGGGTGTGTTTGTATGGATGAATATGAATGAATGAATGAATGAATGAGAGCATGTGTGCTGTGGTTTGCATCATGTGGACAGCAGAGGACAGCCTTGGGGTGTCTGCCTTTACCTTCCACCTTGTTTGAGACAGTGTCTTGTTTGCTGCTGTGAACATCAGAGTGAGCTTTGGGCTTCTCCTAACACCCATTACTGTCTGCGCATTGGGATTCTAGACACTTGTGTCAATGCATCTGACTTTATGTGGGTTCTTGGGATCCAAATTCATTCATCAGGCTTCTGAAGCAAGCACTTGTTTTTCCAGTGAATATAAATGATTTATTTAACTCATGTGTTTCTTTTTTTGTTTGTTATTATTTTTATTAACTTTTTTGTCATTAATTAGATAATTAGATACATTGTATGAGCAAGCCTTGTGATGTACCCTCATTTCCCTTTGGGAGACCTCCTCATTGGGCTTGCTGGACCAGACCATGGGATAGGGGGTTATGGATTGTACAAGAGATAGCCAGTTTTTTTTTTTTTTCCTTTGTGTGTTGTTGCTGAGGAGGTTAATATCTTTGGATATTCTCCCTCATCATGGCTCTTAAAATCTTTCCTCCCCATCTTCTGCTCAGATCCCTGAGTCATGGTGGGTGAGTTTTAAGTCTGCTTTACTGTTGAGGTCTTAAGAGTCTCTGGATTTTTGCTTTGAATTATGTTGGGTATTCTGTGTCTTGTCTCCATTATCCTTACACAGGTTATCTGACTTGCTGTGGAGGTAGCTCTCTTGTTCATCTTACCACTTCCTCAAAGGTTTCGTTTTGGCTCTATATCATAAGTTAGGGATGGTTCATCTGCCTGGGTGTCAGGCATCGTCTCAGGTCTTGTTGGTGGAATTGGGTTGTCCACAGTTCTCTCTGCCTTCTGAAACATATAAACAGAATCTCCAACAGAGAGTGAGATCAGTATAGGTTAAACTAGACATTGTTAATTTGACATGATTCTAATGGGTGTAGCCTCTCTCTAGATCTCTGATTAGTGGTGATTTCCCCTTGGAGCCCGTGTTCTTGGTCCGAATAGTCTGAGTTTTCCATGGATCCCAGTTCCAGTTATGGGTTCCTTGCCTCTGACTGGATCTCTTAGCCAATTAGCAAGCCGTTGATTACCTACCTAGCTTTAGCAACGCTATTGCACAGATGAGTACTTCTTGACTTGCTGGTCTCTACCATATAACAGCTTCTTCAGCATTCTCATAATGTCTGCCAGTGGTATAGATCAGTGACCTCTGCATTCTTGGAAAATCTTTGGTCAGTTTCCAAAGATAGCTCTTGTAATACCTTCCAGCACTACACATGCTACCATCTGGGGGCTGGTTACCATTCTGGGTCAAGCAGGGTCCCTTGATGTTGTATGACATCAGTCTGCTGTGTCTTCAGCAATAGGGTCTTACATTTTGCCTGGAGCAAGTGTTCAAGAACTTTGGCATAAGCCTGACTTGTTTTGGGACCACATGGGTCTCTTTGATCAACAGCTCAGTGTGGGAAATAACCAGTGACTGGGTCAGGGAGTTACAGGCCAGAGCAGTTTGTCTTGGGGTTAGGCTTACTCCCACCCTATTCAGGGCCCCTCTTACCAGACAGATGCCCACAGCTTCCTTGAGACCTTGCTATATGAAAATAAGGATTTTATGTTATCAATTCATTATTGGTTTAGATTAGTATATAAGTCTCTCCCCCCTCCACAATTCCTTCCATTCCTTTTGTCAATCTCTCGATTCATCTGTCTCTCTTCTTGTGAGGTCCATCATTTTTCCTTAAATTTCATAAGGTCATTTTTCCTTTCAGCTGAGTAGAATTCCTTAATATATATGTACCACAACTTTGATATTTATTCATCCAGTGATGGGCATTTGTGTTGATTCCAATTTTTAGCTATTAGGAATTAAACCACTATAAACATGGTTGAGCAAATGTCTCTGTGCTGAAGCGAAGAATCTTGAGGGTAGATGCCCAGTAAGGGGATAGCTGGGCCCATTGGTATCTTTATATCCATTCTATTCAGGAGCCTTCACACTGCTTTCCATAGTGGTTGTACAAGTTTTGCAATCTCACCAGCAGTGAATGAGGGTTCCTTCCTCCCCCACCCCATATCCTCGCCAGCATTTATTCTTGTTGGTTTTTTTTTTAAATGATTGCCATTTTGACTGGAGTAAGGTGGAATCTCATTGTTGTTTTGATTTGTATTTGTCTGATAATTAAGTATGATGAACATTTTCTTAAATGAGAATTGGCCATTTGTGTTTTCTCCTCTGAATTCTCTATTGCGTTCAGTGCCCCATTTTGTGAGAGAGCTGTTTAATATTTTATTATTTGACTTTTTGAGTTCTTTATAAGTTCCAGATATTAGACCTCTGTCTGATTTATGGCTGGCAAAGATTACCTCCCAGTCTGATGGTGGTCTATTGGCTCTGAGTGTCATATGTTTGTCTGTATAGAAGCTTTTATCATGATGAGATCACATTGGTTAAGTGATTGTTGCACTTCCTGGGCTACTGAAGGTTTGTTCAGGAAGTTTTTCCCTACTCGTATCTCATGGAGAGTTTCCCCTATCTTTTCTTCCATGGTTTTCAGAGTTTCAGGTCTTCTGTTGAGGTCTTTGATCGATTTAGAATTGATTTTTATGTATGGTAAGAGAGGAGTGAGTCTAGTTTCATATTTTTACATGTATTTACTCAGTTTGTCCAGCACCATTTGTTGAAGATGCTGTCTTTATGACAGTGAGCATTGTTGGCACCTTTGTCAGAGATCAAGTAACTATAGTTACTTGAGCTAACAGCAGGGTCTTCAATTCTGTTCCATTGGTTGGTCTGTCTGTTTTCATGCCAGTACCATGTTGTTTTTGTTACTGTGGTTTTGTAGTATATCTTTAGATCTGGAATGGTGATACCTCCTGAGGACCTCCGTTTTTTTTTTTAAACTAAGGATAGTTTTGACTATCTGGGTGAAGCAAGCACTTTTAACTCCCTCGCTCCTTCCCTGAAGCCATCTCCCCAGCCAAACTTTTTTTTTTTTTTTTTTTTTTTAAGGCTCTCAGTCTAGTCCAGGCTGACCTGGAATTCATTCTGTAGTCCCAGGCTGGTCTTGATCTCACAGCAATCCTCCTACCTCTGCCTCCCAAGTGCTGGGATAAAAGGCCTGTACCACCACACCAGGCCCCAGCCCAACTTTCTCAATATTGTTCATAATATTCTCAGAAAGTTACAGGATTAAAGCTTGGCAAGTGTGAAGGTTAACTAAGGTCACATATACTGAGATCTTAAACACATGGTTCATTGCTATTTTAATAGTCTTATTGGAAATATCTATTATATCTATTTAAAGAGAATAATGTTGCACCATGCCCAGTTTAAGTAATGAGTATAAATGTTTGATTTCATCTTTAATATCTGTTTAATTAAAAATATTATTTGTAAGCACATAGAGGGGGAGGAAAAGAGAGATTGAGAAAGAAAGAGATTGGGCATGCTAGGGCCTGTTGCCCCTGCAAGTGAACTCCATATGCATGTATACTTGGGCACTGGGTAATTGGCACTGGGTAATTAACCCAGGCTTTCAGACTTTGCAAGCAAATGCCTTTAACTGCTGATCCATCCCTCCAGCCCCTGATAAATGTTTATAAAGTTACAAAAGCTGGAATTAGATTTACTTATTGTCTATGACCTTGGGCAAGTTCCTTGACCTTTAGAAGGCTTTGTTCGTTACAGATGGTAATACTAATTTACTTCATATTGTTGCTGTGCAGATTAATAACATTTGAAAACACTTAGCATATTTGGTGAACTGTCCACTAAACACTTTTGAAGTACAATATAGCAAGATAATATAGTTAGTTATCAAGATTAATGAGTTTGCAGAAATGTATTAGTTGATGTGACCAAAATATCTGACAAAACAGCTTAAAGGGAAAAAATTACTTAGTTTTGGCTTATGGTTTCAGAAGTGTTAGTTCCTCTTGGTAAGGAGGGTATGATGGAGAAAGGTCACGCATTATGGCAGAAGAAACACAAGGACAGGCCCCCAAAACATGCCATAGTGATTCACTTCTTCTATCTAGGCTCTGCATCTTTGTGGTTCACTGTCTTTAATAATGTGTTGTTTTGATCAGAGCCTTCACCTCTGTAAACACACACACACACACACACACACACACACACACGTATTTCTATATCCAATTAGTTGAACGTTAAAATTAACCATCACAAGAAGAAAAGGCTTTGTGTTTTGGGCTACTTAAAAAAAAAAAAAAGAACTATAGAAGTTCTCTTATCCATGGTTTTGCCATTGAAGGGTTTGCTTTACACATTCTGTGTAACCTTTGGTCACCTAGTATTATCATGACTCCATGATCCTCTTTCTGAATTGTATTTAGAATGATCATTAGTAGTAGCTCAGTGTCACCTCACAGTACCTGTGTTAGTCACTTCATTACAATTCTAATAGACACTGTTTTGTCTTAATGTCATTACAAAGAGAAGGGTAAGTACAGTGATAGTGTGAGAGACACAGACCTCACTCTCATAACTTTTAGTCTAAGTTTCTATGCTACTAGTGTTGTTTTTCTTTTTATGCCTAGTTTATAAACTTTACTGTAGATAGGTGTATATTAGTATATGTAGGGTTTGGTTTTCTCTGAGGTTTCTGCCATCCACTGAGAGTCCTGGAATGTTTTCCAAGTGGATGGAACGGAGACTACAGTGTTTTTAAAAAAATGTTAACAATGAGTAAGAATTGCTAACTTAAACGCTCCCACACAGATAACATTTACTAGATAATTTTGAAATACTTTGACTAGGACTTTACTGATCTGGAAGCACACAGAATCATAGTAATACACTTGCTAGTTCATCTGTTTATGCTTTTAAAATATATCCTTTCACTGAATCTTCTTCCAGGAGCATTTATAATGTAGATGTCCCTTTGTAAGGCATTCATTATCCTCTAAGATGGCCAAGGTTCAAGGTTCAATCCCCAGTACTGCAAAGAAAAAGAAAAGTTTGAGAGTAAATTCATTCTTCGTCTCTCTTTCAGTGAATTGAAGGCCAGCGGGTATGGTGGATCACACTTGTAACAAACACTAGCATTTGGGAGGCTGGGGCAAGAGGATTACCCTAAGTTTGAGGCGAGGACACAGTGAGTTCCAGTGAGACCCTGTCTCAAAAGAACAAAACAGAGAGTTGAAAGAATATTTAAAATGGAAGTATAATTTAATAAAACTGTGCTAACATAACTGAATTTCTTTGTCCTCTGCCCTTCTTTCCCCTCCCCCTCTGCTGTACTAAAGTTTGGTTATGGATAATATACTGAGAAATTTCATTTCTAATTTGTAGGTTTTTGTTTTTAATTTTTTTGAGACAGGATTTCACTACATAGCCCAGGCTGGTCTAGAACTCACTGTGTACCCTCCTAAAATTATACAGGATGTGGCTCTTTGTGTTAGATTTTGTTTGCTTAGCATGATTCTTCTAATACGTATCCATGTTACAGTTTATCAGTCCTTAAATGGTTTTTAAAATACTTTTATTTGTTTGCAAAGAGAGTGAGATAGAAATCGAGAATGAGAATGGATATGTGAAGTCCTCTTGCCACTGGAAATGAACTACAGCATGTTCACCTTGTGCGGCTGGCTTTAGGTACTGGGGAATTGAACCCAGGCCATCAGGCTATTCAATCCGTGTCTTTAACCATTGAACTCTCTCTCTCCAGCCCCTTAAATATTTCTGATTGTTGAATGGTATTTCTGATTGCTGAAAATATGGAGTATTTTATCTATTTGTAATACATATATAAAATAATAATTATTGTTATTATTATTATTATTTTAGGTAGAGTCTCACTCTAGCCCAGGCTGACCTGGAATTCACTATGTAGTCTCAGGCTGGCCTTGAACACACATCCATCCTCCTACCTCTGCTGGGATTAAAGGCATGTGCCACCATGCCCGGCCTTATTTGTACTATATTTTATTATTCATCAGTGGGTGTTTTTCTCTTCAGCTTTTATGAATCTTACTATGTACATTCATGAATATGTTTTTGTTATAAATATATTATTTTACACATCAATTTAAATATATGCATAATTAAGTCCATTACGCATTAAATGTAGACTCCTATTGTTTCATCCTCATTTTTAAAGGTAGTACAAGTAGAAACTCTGTATGTACAAGTCTTGTGTTGGCACCACTGTTTTCCTCTTCCCTGCACCCCAACCCACCAAGGGCCCTTCTCAGTGGGATTGCCAGAATGCTCCACAGTATGCAGGCCTATGAGTTGTGCAAGCAGCAGACAGCTTTTCTTTTGGGAGTGGTGATGGGGTGCAATGTCTCTGGATCTCCCCCCCCTCCATGGCTCTTACAATCTTTCTGACCCCTCCTCCACAAAGCTCCCTGAGCCATGGTGGATGATACTGCTTTAGTGTTGAGCTCTTAAAACTCTCTGGGTTTCTACTTTGGAATGACCGAGCATCCTCAGTGTCTCTCTCAGTCACAATTGCACAAGTTGTCAGGCTCAGTGTGGAAGCAGCACTCTTGCTCCTCTTGCCACTTCCTCTGACATTTCTGCTTTCCACCAACGTTTTCCCCTGGCAGCTCATGTAGCTCATTCCAGCACTATATGGGACTAACCATCTTCTGGGCACTGGCTTCCTTCAGATTCCAGCCGGGTCTCTCTGTGTTGTGTTTTGGCTTCAGCACTAGGGTCTTATCTTTTACCTGAGGCAAGTAATTATGGGTTTTAGTTTTTCAAGGTAGGGTCTTGTTCTAACTAGACCAGGCTGATCTGGAATTCCTTAGGAGTCTCATGGTGGCTTCGAACTCACGGCTATCCTCTTACCTCTCCCAAGTGCTGGGATTAAAGGTGTGCACCACCACACCTGGATTGCATATGCTTTTTATTATGGTAATATACATATAACCTAAAATTTACCATTTTTTGCCATCTTTTAGCATACTCATTGTTGGACCATCATCATCACCACCCATTTGAAGGCATTTTTTATTTTTACCAAATAAAATTCCATACCTATAAATAGTAGTTCCCGTCTCCTTCCTACCTCTCCCCTGGTAGCCACCATTTCACTTTCTGTGTTTATGAGTTTGACTACTGTAGAAATTGCATATAAGTGAAATGATAAAATATTTTATTACTGAAGTGCTCCATGTATCATAGTGTTTAAAGTTTATCCTCATTGTAGCATGTATCAAATCCTCTCCCTTTTTTGCATTTTTTATTTGCATGTATTAACTGAATAAAGTAATTGGCCTTATTATAACATATATAAATACATTTCCATACATGCATAAAATGTACTTTGGTGATCCCAACCCCCTCTATTGCTCTTTCTTGTCCCTGTATTCCCACATCCCTAGTAGTTCTTCTCTTATATTCATATCCTATTTTAATTAAATCCCCTGAGTTCCACATATGAGAAGAAACATGTAATATTGTCTTTGTGAAGCTGATTTGTTTTGTGTAACATGATAATCTCCAGTGCTATTCATTTTCATGATGGTTTCTTTTTGCTTTGCAAAAACTTAAATTTTATATAGTCCCATATGTTGATATTTGGAGCTATTTTCTGTGCTATTGGAGTCCTGTTCAGAAAGTTTTTGCCCACATCTATGTCTTGGAGAATATTCCCTATTTTTTTCTCTAGGACTCTTTGTGTTTCAGGTTTTGGATTGAAGTCTTTGATATTTGTTTCGGGAGAGAGATGGATCTAATTTCATTCTTCTGCAGATAGATACCCAGTTTTGCCGTATCATTTGTTGAATAAGCTGTCTTTTTTCCACTGAACACTTTGAACTTGTTTGTCAAAGATTAGGTGGCCAAAGCAGTGTGAATTTACTTCTGGGTCCTCTCTTCTGCTCCACTGGTCTGTCTGTTTTGGTTCCAATACCATGCTGTCTTTATTACTGTAGCCCGGTGGTGTAATTTGAGAACCAGTATTGTGGTTGGTACCTCCTTTAGGATTGCTTTGGCCCTTCGTGGTCCTTTGTGGTTCCATATGAATTCCTGGATTATTTTTTCTAGTTTGGTGAGTAACATCATTGGAATTTTGATGGGAATTGCCTTGAATCTGTAGATTACTTTTGGTAGGGTAGCCATTTTCATTGTGTTAAAATTCTGCCAATCCAGGAGCATGGAAGGTCTTTCTATCATGTGTGTCCTCTTTGATCAATCACCTAACGTTTTATAATTTATTCTCTTCAGAAATATTGTTTCTTAGTAGTAGTCATAATTTTGGAAGTATTCAGTATTTAAAAGTAGAATTGAAAGTATTACCACTGAAAAGTACAACAAATTAAAACCTATCTCTGATTTTACTCAGTGTCCCTACCTCTGGTCTGCAGTATTAGGTGTGACTCTTCTAGCTCCTATAATCTTGACGGACAGGAATTTAGAACCACTTCAAGCCTATTTTCATATTTAAATCCTGGTGCCAAGGCTTTACTTCTACATTGCAAGTTGTATTTCTGAACTGTTTCTTTTTTTTTTAATCTTATTTTTAAAAATATTTTATTTATTCATTTTCAAGCAGAGAGAGA
>PVHP010055510.1:0-10117 GCA_004024765.1 Zapus hudsonius | reverse complement strand
CACTTCCTCACCAACCCTGTTCTGATTTCAACTCTTCCTAAATCCTCACTGTAAGAAACAAAAGTCCTCAAACGTCTACCTCTTCCTACCGCACTACATGCCTACAACCTCAAAAACAATCTCCATTCATTAAAAACATTACTGGGCTGAAGAGAGTGCTCAGCAGTTATTGCACTTGCTTGCAAAGCCTGTTTGCCCAGGTTCGATTCTCCAGTACCCACATAAAGTCAGATGCAAAAACTGGCACATGCATCTGGAGATGGTTTGCAGTGGCAAGAGGCCCTACCTTGCCCATTCATATTCATTCTCATTCTCTGTCTCTCCACAAATAAAAATATTTTAATTAATGATTGTTCTTGGATGAGAAAAAGAGCACAGAAGACTTAAACTCACAAAATCCATGGAAAAGACTAATTAAAACATTGCTTTACATGTTACTGGAAAATGAAATTTACAGATCTGGGAAAACAGCTTAGTCAGTAAAAGCACTTGCTGCATAAACATGAAGACCTGAGTTCAGATTCCCAACACTAATCAATTTGGGTTGGGTGTGGTGGCCTGCTCAGCAAGTGGAGGTAGGGGATCTCCTGGGGGCAAGCTAGCTGGGTAGACTAGTCAAACTGGTGAACGCTTGGCTCAAGTGAGAGAACCTTTCTTAATAAATACGGTGGATAGCAATCAAGGATGATATCCAATGGCAATCTCTAGCCTCCACATGCACACACTTGTATGCACACCTGCGCTCGCACACACACGTGAACATGTATGTATACATGCATGCTCATACCAGATGCACACAAAATTTTAATAATGACCCTCCCCCCAAAATGAGGCTGGTTACAGATGGTCTGGAGGCCCCCTAGGTTCCAAACCACAATGCCACAAATAAAAGTAAAAAAAAGAAAAAAGAATTTTAAAAAAACTACCATTTTATGCAAAGTGAACTTGACTAAATGGTTTAAGTCTACAAAAAGTAAAGCACAAATACCAATGAGGTATACTGAAAGTGACAATGGCACTTTTGATTATATGAAGTGAGCAATCTGGGAGCATGGAAGACTCTGGAAGAATCATGAAGAGGAAAGATCCTCATAGAATATTTTCATTCAGAAGTAATCTTCTACTCTAGAATTTCTACTTGATTATAAAAAAGGTGACTCGTATTACTGAATTCTCCTCTGCTATCTTTCTTCAGTTCCAATCAAGATCAGGCTTGAACTACACTTTTGTCCTCCATCACTGCTCTCCCACACCTATCACACGCTGTGACTTGTGTAAAAGGCTGGCCTCACTATATCAGAGTTCTTCGATGGAAGGCTTCATCCGAGGCAACCAATAAACACATGATGAGATGAACACATTTCATGTAAAATATGAAATACTCTAAAATAAATCAAAAACGAACTAGTTAATTTCTTGGAGCCTACAGTTTTGATCTCAAAATGAGTATAGCCTTCCTTGATGATCTGCAGATGAGGAATAAATGCAACATGGAAATCATTTATTCTGTTCTCTGGTACAACTAAGAACTTCAAATATTGCTTTCACATGCAAGGTAGTGAAATTAGGCCTTCAAGAAAATTAGTAATCAAATTATGAAAGACCTAAGGATTCTTTCTTCAATTTGTCAGTTTTCCCAACTAAATTACAAAATGTTGAGGTCTGCCCTGATGCAGATCCCTATTAAGTATCTTAATATTATTTTTTTTATTCAGAATTGAACCCAGATGCCCTTAACACTCTTGCTGTATGTTGTTCATGGCAGTCTCCTTAGGACATTTCAGTTTGGGATTTCAGCAATCGATGAAGTGAAACTATCAATTTTTTAAATGTGTGTTTTAGTGGAGTAGAATTCTATATGGAACATGAGAGAGAGAAAAGAGAAATAAAATAATGCAATGTCAGAAAAGAAACAGTCAATATAATTTCTCCACTGCATAGTAGTATACAGTAAAACTAAAGGGAGACATTTGCTCATGGAAGGACAGGAAGGAAGAAGTAGGAAGGGAGAAAGGGAGAGAATGAGAAGAAAAGAAAAACAAATGAGAAGGAAGTGAAGAAGACAATGGAAGAAAGGAGGGATAAAGGAAGAATTAGGAAGAAAAAGGAAAGGGAAGGAAGGAGATGAAAGGGAGAGAGAAGAAGGGGAAAGGAAAGGAGACTCACAAGGTCTCAAGAATATAAAAGAATATGTTATAAAAGAAAATAAAAAATATGCTAGAATATGCCAGTAAAGAAATGCTCAAGAAGCACAGACAAGAAAAATCCAGTTAGAGGCCAGCCACTTCTAGACACTGACAACAATGGCCCTTCTAATTCCAAAGGCTAACTTTGAGCAACAACCTGAATGTGTACACCCATGATTAAGTCTGTAACCATCTAGAGAAAAGTTCTGGCTATCTAATTACTACCTGCCCCTGAGATAACAGGTTGATCTCCTAAAAGTACACCCCTCATAATGCTCAGAAACAACACTGGTGGCTCTCACCAGGGCACTAGAAAGTCAGAGCTAATATTTATGTTTTTGTTGATAAAAGTTGTCTCAGGACTATTAACACATTTTGCCTGCAATTACAAATGTTAAATAATATACATGCTTCTTATCTTTCAGATATAACGTTACCAGACAAGTTAAATATTAAAAAATAATGTTAAGGTTTTCTAATGTCATCCTTTAACTAAAACTATTAGCTGAAAATAAACCCTGCCCTTCCTTACACTGGTTCAGGTTGAGTATTTTATCCTAGCAATAAGAAGTTGACTAATACTAAGCATATGATTTTGAAAGAAGATTAATACCAGAAACATTAAAGAGTTAAAAGTAGAAAGATTAGTAAGCCAGAACCTATGGCTTTTTATTATAAATCTTTCTCTATGTTGATATTTTTAATACTAAACATATACTACTTAGATATACTTTTAAAGCAAGAAGGCATTTGTCATCGTTTGATCCAGGTGTCCCCCACAAACAAATGAATGTGTTCTCAGTGACTGATCCTCAGCTGATGGCAGTTTGGATTTTACAAACTTGATGGAACTGTGTTGTTGGGGGTGGGCTCTTGGGGGTTATAAGCCAGCTTCCCCTTGCCAATATTTGGCACACCTTTCTGCCGCTGTTTCCAGTACTGTGGCAGAGGTGATGTCCACCCCTCTGCTCATGCCATCATTTTCCCTGCCAGGATGGAGTCTCCCCTTGAGACCATAAGCCAAATAAACCCATTCCTCTACAAGCTGCTTTTGCTTGGGTTCTTTCTGCGTAGCAACTAGAAGCTGACTGCAACAGCAATGATTCAACTTGTTCAACAAATAGGAAAAAACCCTATCCAAATTTTTGAATAGGCAAAATGCATTCTTTGAATGTTAAAGAAAAGTTTAACCATATGGACAATACAGAAAAATTTTTGAACTGAATAAAAGTTCGATTTTAGGGTGACAGAGATGGTTCAGTGGTTAAAGGCACACACCTGCAAAGCCTGAAGGCCCAGGTTCAATTCCCCACTACCCACAAAAAGCCAAATGTACAAAGTGGCACATGCATCTGGAGTCTGTGTATACCCATTCTCTCTCATTCTGTCTTTGTCTCTCTCTCTCTCTCTCTCTCTCTCTCTCTCTCTCTCTCTCTCTCTCTGTCCCTACTCGTCTCTGTCCAATAAATAAGTAAATAAATAAAAGGTTCTATATTAGAGAGATTAGTATAGAAACTGTAAGTAAACTAGAAATTGGAGGCAGAGGCCCCAGCATCAGTTTAAGTACAAAGTTAAATTAGAAGCAATTTGTAGACTGACTATAATGGTTACTGTCAGAACAGTAGAAGAGAGCTTTCAGAATGAATTCAGAATGAATATGAGAAATATCCATGTACCTTAAATGACAGATGTCACTCAAAGCAATTGATAATTTTGCATTTAACCATCACGATTACTGTATAAAGAAAGTTAACCTCATTTTATTTTTACGATAATTCGGGTTATTCAACCTGCCCAAAGTTACACAGTTAGAAGACAACAGAATAGCATCTGAGAGACATGATAGAACTGGTAAAAGTATCCAGAGGAAAAGCTAAACACTGCCTCTGAACCAGCCTTGGGAACAATGCAAGGCTCCACCCTGACTCCGTAGGACACCCTTTTTCATACCACCAAGGAATAAAACAGAAGGAAATACAGCACAGTTGGCAGGAGGCAGGAAGCAGGAGGAAACTGGGGATAAAACACCAAACCAATTACTCTCCTTATGCCAGATACCCAAAAAAAAGTGAAGAAACGTCAAATTCTTTGTAAAAGGACCAAGAGGTCATAGTTATCTGAGATCACTTATAGCTGGATCACCATTTCTTAGAAAAGACTGAGAAAAATGGATCTGTGTTTTCTTATAATTAATTTTCCATTACATTTGATAAAATTAACTGCAAAAATAAGGGAACAAAATTCAACATTTAACCAGTTAAAAAAGTCTTAGTACTTCTGACAACCTAGAATTTTTTCTGCACCCTTCTTCTTTCTAATCATTTATAAAAATATTGAACAGAACAGATACTGGGACTAGCTCCTAGAAGGTTACACCTCCCATTTATGTTTCTCCAACTCAGAGTGCCCATCAATTTCCAACTACATTTTAGGTATCTGAAGTGAAATTTAAGTTCTTATTTTTAACAGAAATTAAAATTATTGATATTAGAAATTCATACTTCAAAAGGTATTAGTAGTACAAAGTTCATTAAAAAACAAATTCTGTTGCATAAACAATTTTTAAACATTACTTATAAGCACTAATCTTCACTTTAAATAAAGCACTACATTCACAATACTACAACAGCTTGAGTGAATGCCAGTATAATATTTTGTCCATTTATGACTACAATGCAATTTATGTCACAGAAGAAATAAATATAAGTAATTAGTAGTCTAAGAGGAGAAAAACAAGTCTTTTCTAAACATTTTATAATTAAGTCTGAAAAAAAATAAGATAAACACCACAGACTAAAATTTATAAAGTAGAGGGCTGGAGAGATGGCTCAGCGGTTAAGGCACTTGCTTCTAGTGCCTAAGGCCCTGAGTTCAATTCCCCAGGACCCACATAAGCCAGACCCACAAGGTGGTGGCCCTGGTGCGCTCTCTCTCTCTCTCTCTCTCTCTCTCTCTCTCTCTCTCTGTATCTTTCTGCTTGAAAATGAATAAATAAAATTTAAAATTTATAAAGTAGAAATCTAAAATAATAAAGATATTGTGCTGGGCTGGAGAGATGGCTCAGCGGTTAAGGCACTTGCCTCCAGTGCCTAAGGCCCCAAGTTCAATTCCCCAGTACCCACATAAGCCAGACCCACAAGGTGGTGGCCCTGGTACTCACTCACTCTCTCTCTCTCTCTCTCTCTCTCTCTCTCTCTCTCTCTCTCTCTCTCTGCTTGAAAATGAATAAAATATTTTTAAAAAGATATTGTGCTACAAGGCAAATGAAAACACGATTGCTCCAATAACTAAGCAGCACACTGAGCCTCACTGAGACCGTCTCGCTGCAACAGAACAAAATCTCCCATGGACTACACGACCACATGGTTTCCCTCTCAAGAGCTCCTCATCACAATGACAGACTTCTGCTTAGTGATACTCTGGGGTAATAAACTAGGTTGTACTGTTTCAAAATAAAGAGTAGAAATAGTTGATATTCTACCTCAAGTGTACAAATAGCATAAGATTTAAGGAAATTTTAAGTACAATTAAAAATATCAAGAGCAAGATGATATACTAGTTACTGATTCCATGGGTTTCCCCCCACTGATGTTAAGAGAGAAGGCTTCAAAAATTGGAAATTCTGAGAAAAGAAATAAGTGCTCTACAAAGCAGCAGATTACCATTCTCAACTGAACAACCGAACAACCACAACAAACCAGAAAAGGAATAAAAATCAAGGATCTTTAAACAAAGCAGAGAGCTGAGAACACAGACACATGCATGGAAAGGGGGAGGGGTTCTTTACAGACAGGAAGAGATACAGTTCCACATGCCAAAGGAAGAGGAATCTGCCACAACGTAAGAAAAAGAGTCAATTTTTCAACACTTTTTATAGCTACCATGTAGTCTGGCTTAAGAGTTCAGAATCCCAAGGGATTTCTAACTCCAACCAAGTCTACAAGTCCCTGAAAACACGAGTCTTTTACCAGGCGTTCAGGTTTCTGTGCTCAAAGATACATAGAACTAACTAATGATGGTATGAATCAGGACCATAGAAACTCACCACTTTGTTAGCTAATTAAAAGACGTAATTCTCTTTTTAAGAGAGAAGAGCAGTATGCACAGAAGCAGGAGCAGAGAAAGCTATATCCTAAAACCATAAGTTATTGCAGATAAATACCAGTGACAGAACTGTTACCCCCCCCCCCCCAGGAAGCTGTTGGTCAGGGATGCCCCAGGCTCTCAAAACAATGCAGGCCATTGCCGGAGCACTTAGTTACCCACAAGACCTGAACAATAAGACCTCACTGATTAAGATGCCACTGGCTGAGGCTAGGCTGCAGGACATGGAGAGATCATGCTAGGATTGAAGAGAAGTCAGCTAGCTAGCTCTCATAATGCTAGAGAGCACTATGTGAGTGGCTGGAGAATACAAGTTGTTAAAGGTGTAAACAAGCAGTGGGCCTTGCAAACTACAAGAGCACCCACCCAGGTAGGATGTACATACCAGTGCAATAGTGGCACATAGGTCATGGGGGTAGTCAACTGTTCTCTGATTGGATATGAGGCCCACTCAGAGGGAAGGAATTCATGTCTGGTACTGAGAACCAAGTCAGAAGCCTATAGCTTGGAAGGTCATAGGCTCTAGAGGGAACCTTCCACTGTAACTTAGCTTAAAGGAGAGGTTATGACCATCCAAAGTCTTCTAACTGTCTATGTTTGTCTCTTTTGATCCATTCTGCCCTCACTCTTGGGGCAGAGAATCTGCTTTTACACATGGCAGGAAATCCCAGGAAGACCCAAGAATGCTCAGAATAGTAAAAAAAGAAAACCAACTTCCTGGCACAAGACAAGTCATCTCTCACATCTGGCAGGGCCCAGGAAACATTAAGAGTAAGTGAAGGATTAAATATGAGTGCTGCTCTCACTGCTAGCCTCGCAACCTCCTCCACGTGTGATAAAGGCATTAAGGAAACTGTTGCAGTCAACCACACGCTGCTGTGATGAATCTCCAAACCTTATGGGAGGAAAGGATTTATTGAAGCTACAGATCCAGGGGAAGTTCCATAATAGTGAAAGAGGCTGGCCCCCTTTCAGGGGTCCAAGATGAGAGAGAGAGAGAAGCCATCACCAATACCACACACACACACACACACACACACACACACACACACACACACACACACACACACACACTGGAACTGTGATGGCTAGGTTTTGTTGTCAACTTGATCTTTTTAATTATCTTTTTAATTATCTCTGTTATTCACAGGAAGGCAGCCTCTCAGCAGGGGGCAGGGTGTGAGGAAGCACAGAGAGAGGGCAGTAGAGGAAGGAAATTCCAGACTCAGGAAGCCATTAAGTCTGGGATAGGGTTGCAAGACCTCACCCTAAGGCTACATAAGGGGGAGAAAATCTTCTCTCTTCCCCCCTGCCTGTTTTGCTTGTGTGTAGTGTTGGTGATGGGTTTCTCTCTCTGGTTGGGCCTGTGAAGAGGGCCAGCCTCTTTCCATTATGGAACTTCCCCTGCATCTGTAGCTTCAGTGAATCCTTTCCTCCCAAAACTGTGCCTGCTTTGGAGATTCATCCCAGCAGCACGTGTCTGACTACAACAGGAACACTTAATAAAATGGACAAAAAATAACAGACTAAAATCTACTTTTAAAAAAATATCTGATTATACCCTCTGCTAGTCCCTACTTCATCAATTATTGTCAAATCAAGACTTTTTTCTTAATTTCGATTTTTTTTCTAACTTATGTATGTGTATGGGTGTAGATGTGTGTACAGGTGTACATGTGTATGTATGCATGTGAACGCCAGAGATTGACATCAGGTGTCCTCCTAAATTGCTCTACACTTTATATTTTTAAATTTTTAGTAACTATTTTTATTTACCTATTTGCAAGCAGGGGGAGGCAGAGAGGAGACAGAGAGAGGAGAGAGAGAATTGGCGCACCAGGGCCTCTAGTCACTGTAAACAAACCCAGATGCATGTGCCCCAGGGTGCATTGGGCCTTATGTGGGGATACTGGGGCATCAAAGCAGGAAGGCAACTTTGCAGGCAAGTGCCTTAACTGCTGAGTCATCTCTCTCCAGCCCCACATTATTTATTTATTTGTATATTTGAAAGATAGAGAGAGGGGGAGAGAAAGAACATAGGCGTGCCAGGGCCTCTAGCCACCACAAACAAACCCAAGAGACCTGTGCCACCCTGTGCATGTGGCTTTATGTGGGTACTGGGGAATCGAACCCGGGTCCTTGGGCTTTGCAAGCAAGTGCCTTAAACACTGAGCCACCTCTCCAGCCCACCCTACATTATTTTTTGAGACAAACTAGACAAGCTGGGATTACAGGCACAAGTCATTTTGCATGAGTGCAGGGAATCTAGAGTCCTCATGCTTTTGTGACAAGCATGTCACCCACTGGGCCACCACCCCATCCATCCCCTTTAAGGTTAATCTCTAATAAGCATTCTGCTGCTGTCAAATAAGGTTAACTTAATTTGACTGGCTACCACATACATTTCACTTCTTAAAACAAACTATGCTTTGATAAATTTTAAAGACTTAAATCTCACACCTGCTCTTTTTCCTCTCCTTAAAAAGTATTGATTTTGTCAAAACAAAGCTGAGTCTTCGGCTTTCAATAACACCCAAAAGTTGTCCAAACGTGACAGAAATGCTCAAATGAAGACCGTGAAGACTTTCTATGTGCCTGCCCCAGGGAATAAGGCAAAGTTCTATTGAAATCAGCACGCCAGCTCAAGAAACGCCCGACAACTGGGGACAGACAGAAAGCTCCGATTGTAAACACTGGCACCTTTCTATCCAGTCGTCACTCCTCTGCCTATACAACCGTCATTATAAGTAAGGATAAGAACAAAGATTGTAGCTGCTTTGGCACACTATTTTTGGCAAATACTAGTAAGGTAGCATGTACTATTTCAACCTCTTTATTTTCTAATAATGGACTAATATTAATGTTTGTCACTACTTACAGCCAACATTAGAAAACATAAAGAGCCACAAAGTAAAACTTGTAGGCAGTGCTTGCCCTCTGGTTTCTGTCACAACTGCTGAACTCTACCTCTGTAGCACAAAAGGAGTCACAGACCATGGGTGTATTCCAATAAAACAGCTGTATTCCAATAAAACTTTATTTATAAAGACAGATAGCAGGCCACGTTTAGCCTGTTGACCATACTTTACCAACTTCTTAAGTTAAATCTATAAAATTTATTTTACCTCAAAAACAATACTCAAAAGATAAGTCCTTCCCTCTCAAAAACATGTAGTCTTAACTAATGTCCCATTAGTTTTCATATGACATAGTTGGTTCCACACATTTTATTTGTGAGGACAGTATCCATTACTCACAGGAAATCCACATTTACAAAAGTGAAAGACAAATAACAATGAAATATTTCAATGAGAGTATGAAATGTCTGCCTTCAACTTCTGAGATTTATTATACACAGCAGAAAGAGAAAAATAATCACAATTTCCTCTAATTTCTATTTTTCAGTCTAATGCTCTCCCAACTGAGCTATTTCGGCCACACTTTCTAATTTCTATTCTTACTGTATAAGTGAAATGATGCAATATATTAAATATTCTATCTTCCTGCACCATTTCATCTTTAACTCCAAAGGTTACCAAATGCTAATGTAAGATACACTTTATTAGGAAACTCCAAAATCCCAAGTGCTGAGAAGAAATGGCAGGGGTGTACTCAGCACTAAGTGAGACATCTCTATCACATACTCCAAAGCTCAGGAACTATTGTAGAAGAGGTGGTGGAAAGAATGTAAGTGTCAGAAGAAGGGGAAGAGTGCTTTGAAATACTGTCTTCTAGGTATAAAGTGGTCATGGCTTTCATGACCTTACAATGGCTGATGCTATACACACACACACACACACACACACACACACACACACACACACACA
>PVHP010055509.1:0-10119 GCA_004024765.1 Zapus hudsonius | reverse complement strand
ATGGCGATAGGCACCAGATCCCGTACTCTTGGGCTCCCAAGACAAGATGCAGTATGGGAGCGATTGACGGAGAGGTTACTAAAAATAAAATCTAGGTAATCCAGAATAGTGTGTATTTGTTAACCTACACTGACCTCACTCTCCGATGGAGATTATGTTTGTGTTTTTCAGGAATCAGCAAGAGAGCTGGGCCCCATCTTACCCTATCAACCGACCGTAGGCCGATAGCTGAGATCCTGGCAAGAGAAGAGACACCACAGTCATATCATGGAGGATCCATATGGAACCCCTCAGCGAACAATGGGATGAACAAGGGACCCACAGCCACACCCATTCAATCAACACAGGATAAGCCAGTGAGACAGAAACCAATGATTTTTGACACAAAGACCCCTAAGCTCACAACATTAAAGCAGCCTTAATACTCATCCACCACAACTCAGGGAACTGAGCGGAAGAGGGGGCAGAAAGATTGTGAGAGCCGTGGTGGGGGAGACTATCCAGAGGCATGGCACCCCTCAGTAACAACATACTAGGGCCTGGAGAACCTGGCTGAATACTAGGCTATCCATGGTCCCCTGTCACAAGGACTGATCCAGACGACCCATGGAGGAGGATATCCCAGCTGATTGGGGATGGGGGGGCATCGGGGAATTGGGGATAACAACTCACTGTTTGCCCACTAAATAATGTAACTCATTATGGACAATAAAAAAAAAGACTCAGGTAATATATGGTATGTGATATGTGATATGTAATGATGGATAAAAATCAACAGACACTGATCAAAGTCAATGTCAAAGGCCAAAACCCACTAAAACCATCTTTGGCAAAGATACACACCATTTCATGATAACAGTATCACTGCCAAGAATTAATAATGCACTGTGTTAGAGCTCTGCCATGGCGTCACCCGGAACTGGGGTCACAGAAGATACAGCCATCCAGAGAAGTGGAATTCCTGAGCCAAATTTCTTAAGGGTTAGAAGAGGGGGTGGGGTGACTGGGAAATAAACAGACTTTTAGATTTATAAGTGCTTTAGTATTCATAGTTATGAATATGACCAAAACAGAGATTATCTAATAAAGTTTTAGTCATATAAACAAGAAATCAGAATACAAAAAAACTAACAACCAAATGTTACATAAGGATTCTATCCCCCCCCCAAAAAAAAAAACTGAAGTGTTATTTTTTGAGACAACTGTAAAATTTTAAATATTACCAAAAAACTGCTATTACTTCTATTGAGTATGAAAATGGCATTATAGTTATTTTTTAAAGTGCAAACTGCATGTGTAGTTACAAATTATGTGCTCCCTGGGATATGCTTTAAATGTTTCAGCAAAAGAATAATATAGACTGTTAAATGAACAACTATAATTAAAAATACTTAGTAGGATTCAGACATGTATGTACACAGAATATTCATGACATGGTCCCTAGCTCTCAAAAGCATTACTCTGCCAAGTGAGACTGGACATATCCACATAAGATAAATGATACACTTTAGATAACACATGCTCAATGTTGGGCATTTTCAAACAGCAGGACTTCAAACTTACTTCAAAGCCACAGTGATCCAAACAGTATGGAACTGCATGAAAATAGATATGCAGACGCATGGAACAGAATATATCCTTATATATCACAATTAGATAGCACTTTATACCCACTAGGGAAACTAAAATTTAAAGGTGACCATAAAAATGTAGAAAAGTTAGAAGCTCCATTCATGCTGGTTGTAAATGATGCAACCACATTGGAAAACAGTGTGGCAGTTATTCAGAAAGTTAAATATAGAAATATTTACAACCTAGCCATTCTACTCCAAGACATATATAGATATATAGGTAAATAAAGAGATACAACAGCAGGCTACATGTTATGACAGTTTGACTCAGGTGTTGTCCGTAAACTTATGTGTCCTGAGTGCTTGATCCCAAGCTGATGGCAATTTTGGAATTAGAACCTTGTTAGAGGTGTGTTGTCGGGGGCGGGCTTATGGGTGTTACAGCCGGCTTCCCCTTGCCAGTGTCTGGCACACCTTCCTGCCGCTGTTTGCCTCCTGCTGTGGCGGAGGTGATGTCCAGCCTCTGCTCATGAAATCGTTTTCCCTACCACCATGGAGTTTCCCCTCGAGCCTATTAACCAAAATAAGCCCTCTCCTCCACAAGTTGCTTTGGTTTGGGTTCTTTGTGCAACAACAAGGAGTTGGCTGCAACACAGGTTCACACCAAAACTTGTGTATGAATGTTTCCAACAGAATTTCTCATAATTCAAAAAGTGGAAACAACCCAAATGTACCAATGACAAGTGGATGAAGTATGGAGCATCCATACAATGGAGCATCCATCATTCAGCAACGGGGAAGAATGAAGTACAGACACATGCTCTACTACAGATGAATCTTGAAAGCATGCTAAGAAGAAGAAGGTGTGCTCTATTCAATTTGTAAGAGAAGTACGGGAAAGGTAAATCCATAGAGATAGAAAGCACATTAGTCATCACCACTCACAGGGAAGAGGTAGCAACAAGAAGTAACTGTCAATGGCCATGGTGTTTCTTTGGGAGATGATGAAAACATTCTAAAATCAGGAAATAATTATGGCTGCACATCTCTTTGAACACACTAAAAACTAATGAACTGTACACCTTAACAGAGTCAATTTTATGGTTATATGAATTCTATTTCAACAATGCTATTATAAAAAACCTAAAATGCACTGCACAGTAGCATGACTACAGATAAAGATATGCACTGTATGAATCTCAAAGGATTCTGAATGTTTTAAACAAAGAATGATCAATGTTGAAGGAGGTAGACAAGTTAACCCTAATTTGGACTATACTATATTCTATCAAAGTATCACACAGCACCCAATAAATATAGTATAATTGTTTTAAAACTAAAAAAAAAAAAAGACTTATAGTAGAAACATGGAAACTGTTCCAAATAAGGAAAACAGAAAGCATGATGCTCATGCACAGCATATTCAAGAGATAAATTATTACACTGTCTAGACCAGTATATTTGCATTAGAAAGTAATAGCAAATAATATAGCTGGGTGTGTTGATGCATTCCTATAATCAGAGCACTTTGGAGACTGAGATAGTATTGCTCTGAGTTCAAGACCAGCCTGGGATACATAGTAAAAGCGTACCTTGAAAAACAAAATAAAAAATAAGGGCTGGAGAGATGGCTCAGTGGCTAAGGTGCTTGCCTACAAAGCCTAACAACACGTGTTCAATTCCCCAGTGCCCACATAAAGAGATACACAAGGTGGCACATGCACTGGAGTTTGCTCACAGAGGACAGAGGCCCTGGAGCGCCTATTCTCATTCTCTCTCTCTCTTTCTCTCTCTCTCTCTCCCCTCTGCTTAGTGCTTACAAATAAATAAAATAAAACATTTAAAAAAATAATGTTGAACAATAAATATATATTAAAAAAATAATAATGCTGAACATACTTCTAGTCCTAGTCTACGACTGAACTGTTTACCTATCTAATTAAATTCTCATACTGATATGCCTAGCTAAAAATCAAGAAGTCCTGATGTCATGCTTTCTGATTTTAAATAGTCATAAATAAGATGTGATTGCAGTTTCCGTTCTGACAGGTAAAAATCAAATACCAAATACAGCACTGAGCACATGACTTCACTTTCAATACTGAACTTACCAAATCTTCAGGAGTTGCCCTGTGAACTGTTAGATCATTTACAGTATTCTGAAAGAAAAAAAAAGTTGTTAATTTTATAAAGTTTCCTTATAAAATATTAAGCAACTGGATTTTTTTTTTCCAAAAGAACTCCAGATGTATGTGCCACCTTGTGCATCTGACTTTACGTGGGTACTGGGGAATGAACCCAGGTCCTTAGGCTTAGGTTAGGCAAGTGCCTTAACCACTGAGCCCCCAAATAACTGGATTTCAATGGCTAAAAATTGATTGAAAATCCTGAGACTAAACCTCTCTCTGCAGGAACAATAACAGAATTCTCAATAGAAATGGTAGGCACAGTTTAGTTTTAGGTACCTTAAACAAAAAAAATCCCTGAGCCATTTCTCCAGCCCAATTGTAAAGATTTTTTTTAACAGATAATGTGATTACTATAGATAGATTTGATTTGTTTCCAAAAATACCTTAAGCAAAGAAATTATTGTAATGAGCTGAACTGTGTAAGCACAGCAAAACTTTCATAAAATGTGAGAACAGTGACTTGAGCAGAAGGATTAAATCCATAGGGCAGGGTCACCATGCAGCACAACTCCAGGAGGAAGAGCCTGCTCCTCCGGACAGCGTCATGTTGACAAGATCCTGCCTAGACTTACATCCCATTCCTGTTTCACCGATGTCTTCTTCTTCTTTACTTTCAGTGTTTTTTTTCCACTTCCTCGGGGACCAAAACGATTCACTCTGATCAATGACATCTAGGAATAACAGCATCTTTTAAAATACACGCAAAGTAATAATTATGCACCATCTGAATGGGAAAAAGACATCTAGGACAAATTAAATCACTCTAAAAAATTTTTTTAAATGTAAGCACGATCAAAGAAACAGGCTTAAAATAATTTGTTTTCACTTTTACAAACAATAGGAAATTGATACCAATAACTATAATAATAAAAGAGATTTTTAAGTCAGTAACAACTTCTTTTGCTTAATAAAGAATTCTAGAGGCCTGGGAAGATGGCTCAGAGGGAGCATCAGGACCTGAATTCAGATCCCCAGATCCACTTAAAAGACCTGGAACTCTGCCTCCACACGCCTGTGATCCCAGCACAAGGAAGGCAGAAACAGGAGCTGTTCTGGGGCCTGTTGCTAATCTAGCCAACCAGTGAACTCCAGTCAGTGAGAGATCCTGGCTCAGAAAATTAATTGGAGAGTAAATGAGGAAGAAACTGATGCACACATGTGCACACATGCACACATACCCACACACACAAAAGAATGCCAGGGATGCAGAAATGATGAGCTAAAGCCAAGAACAGGTAATCATAGTCTGTCTGGAGAAACTGTCACAATGGGCTGACATGATGCAACAGGAAGGAAGGAGCAGGAGGGCAAAAGAGAAACGGGGCTCTGATATCATTTCTAGTAAATTTTCACATAACACTAAGTGAAGATGATTTCTATAAATTCCCAACACTAGCTTGGCATTTGTAATATAGCCATGATGAGCACGCTGGACTAAATATTGGAAAAGTTAGAAAAAGACCCATGAACACCATGTATGCACGACTTAAACAATTATATGCATGACTTCTACCCCAGAACCCAAGCAACAATCATCCCAAAACTTTCTGGCTGATCCCTGTACTCATGACTAGCCTAAAAAACTTATACATATATATTTTTCATATATACACATATATATGAAAATTAAAAACATAAACCCATAAAGAAACTTGTACATGAATATTATTTAACAAAGCAGACTCATCCAAACTGCATTAACTAGTGAGTATATAAATATCTGTGATGTATCTACACAGTGGAATATTATCTGTCAATAAGGAACGATGTACTGATCCAAGCTACATGAACGAACCTTCATTACCTGCTGTCATTTATATATGAGTCCAGAATAGGCAAATCTAGAGAGACAGATGCCAGGGAGGAAAAAACAAAAGTGACAGCTGATGGGTATTTGTTGGTGGGGAGGAGTAATGATGACACAGAGCTATACAAATGTAAATATAAACATTCTGGATCGTGTGCTTTAACAGGATGATATACCTCAATGAATCTGTTATTTAAAAACATGGAAAATACAATCATCGTTCAAAGAAAGGAATCTAGTATTATTGTAGCAGTTACTTCCTCATTGCTGGGACAAAATGTCCAATCAGAGGCAGCTTATGGAAGGCTTTATTTCAGCTTACAGTTTCAAGGGGATGTTTCATCATGGCAGGAAAAGCCTAACTGGACTGAGCGGGCCTGGGTCACCTCTTCACATCAGCAGGGAGGAAGGGGTGGGAATACTGGTCTTGGAGCTGGGCTAGAACACTCATTCAGATTCCAAAGTCCTTGCTAAAAGCCAGGCAACTCCCCGCCCCCCAAAAAGTAGAACAGCCTATGCCCTCGCAGACCTTGAGTTTCTCAGTGGACCACAAGTAAACCACTCCTTACAATCAAGAGGCAAGGAGTATAAATTTCACCATGGACGTGTCTAACTCTGTCTACATGAAGAATAGCTGCCTCCTCTCCCTAACCCCCTCCCCCAAATGTTGAAGCTGAAAACCAAAGCGTGAATAAGAGAGGGGGGAAATATCTTCCAGGCGGGGATAGAGGGACATTTACAGATCTGAGAAGGCCAGGGCCATGCTTTTAAATCCCAGCACGCAGGAAGACCGAGATAGAAGGACAGCTGTGAGTTCGAGGCCAGCCTGAGACGACATGGTGAATTCCAGGTCAGCCTGGGCTACAGAGAGACCCTACCTGGAACAACCAAAACAAACAAACAAAAGTCAAGAAAAGCATTGGAGAAATTCAGAATGAAGTTCAGAGTCTGGGAAGAAGCAGGGGGACAATGATGATCTTGGGGACACAGGGAAGTTCTAGCCAACGCACCCCACCCGTGGGTGTAAGAGGCCGCGCTGTGTTTTGCACACCCAGCCCTCGCTCTCTCCCAGCTGCTCCGGGGTCACGGCCATGCACCCCCAAAGCCCCCTCGGAGGTCTTCAGCCTAACACCCAGCGAGCGACCCGAGGAGTCCGAAGCCAATTTCTAGGTTAGGGGGAAAGTGGCCCAGGAAGAGCGGCGCGCATGCGCACTGAGCCTCGGGCGGCAGACGGCGGCCCGCGCGCGTGCGCACTGAGCCTCGGGTGCTGGCCACCGGCGCCCCCGAGCCGCGCGCGGGCCACCGTCCCCGGCCTCCAGGGGGGTCGTAGGGAGCCGCCAGCCAGGTCCTCCCCGCCCGTGCTCCCGGGGCCCCGCGGCTCCGCTCCGTCCTCCACCTGCCTGGCCGTGCGCCGCCGCCGCCTCCAGAACCGCGCAGCCCGCCACGGGAGAACGCGGGGCGCGTTTCCGGATTGTTGCCAAGGTTACCGGAGCCCCGCCCCCCACGCCACGCGTACTTCCGGTCAGCCGCGGATGCGCGCGCGCACACGCCCGGCACGGCCGCCTTGGCAGGTAGCAAGCAGCTCGTTGCTCTGCACACCAGCTTCTGCACACTGCACTCGCTTGCTTTCAAGTTTACTCGTTTATTATCTTTTTTGCTGTTATTTTTTCAAGATGAGAGTTTCGCTCTAGCCCAGGCTGACCTGGAATTCACTATTCAGTCTCAGGGTGGCCTCGAACCCACGGCCATCCTCCTGCCTCTGCCTCCCGAGTGCTGGGATCGTGGTGCCCGGCTCGTTTATTATTTAAAAAAAATATATGTGTGTATGTATATGTACATATATATTTATTGTTTTAAATATATTTGTATTTATATGTATATATAGGTATATGTATATATTTATTTGCAAGCAGAGAGGAGTGGAGAAAAGAGAGACAGAATGGGCACACCAGTGCTTCCAGCTGCTGCAAATGAACTCCAGACACATGCACCACTTTGTGCATCTGGCTTTACATGGGTACCAGGGAATCGAACCTGGGTAGTTAGGCTTTGCAGGCATGCCTTAACCGCTGAGTCATCTCTCCAGCCATATTTTGGGGTATTTCTTACCACCTAACTCTGTAGCAGACAATGGTAGGTTCAACAGGAACTTAAAAAAAAAGATAAGGATCCTTGGGAAGTAGACACTATGTGCAGAAGGCTATCAATGACAGAAACGTTAAGATTAAAAAGGTGACAAGTCCCAAGAAGGAAGCATACTAATGTCTCTAGGAATATTTGAGTTTCTAGGCTACCAGGGGAAGGAAGACCATTTCTGCAAAGGTGTAATAATAATAATTATCAGAAGAAGGAAACGTGGGCTGGAGAAGATGGCTTAGCATTTAAGGTACTTGCCTGCAAAGCCTGACAGTCGGGTTTGATTCCCCAGTGCCCACATAAAACCGGATGCACAAAGTGGTGCATGCATCTGGAATTCGTTTACAGCCACTAGAGGCTCTAGCATGCTCATTCTAGTTCTCCCTCTATATCTCCCTCTCTGCTTTCAAATAAATAAAATTTTTTTAAAATCCTTTGATAGGGCTGGAGATATGGCTCAGCGTTAAGGTGCTTACCTCCAGTGCCAAAGGCCCTGGGTTCAATTCCCCAGTACCCACATAAGCCAGACACACAAGGTGGTGGCCCTGGTGTTCTCTCTCTCTCTCTCTCTCTCTCTCTCTCTCTCTCTCTCTCTCTCTCTCTCTCTCCCTCTCTGCTTGAAAATGAATAAAATATTTTTTAAAACCCTTTGATATAGAAATCTACATCTGGTTAAAAAAATAAGGATGAAGCCCTGAGGAGATGGCTCCAAGGTTTAAGGTACTTGCTTATAAGCCTGCCAGGCCAAGTTCAGCTCCCCAGTACCCATGTAATGCCAGACAAAAAGTGCTGCCCACATCTGTGATACCAATGCCCTATTTCCTATGGAAGGAGGAGTCAGGAGAATCTAGAAGCTTCTGGGCCATCTAAACTGGTACACACAAACCCAAGCAGGAGTATGTACAACATTATTTGCTTACAATTTAAATCTCTTTAAAATACAATTGTTTGTGTATAATTATAACAAAAACATATTATGAGGGGCATAGCATATGGAAAAGTATAATCCTGGGAATAAAAGCCTAAAGGTCAGAAAAGGAAAAATGGAAGTATACTATTTTAAAGGTCTTATGCTATTATTTGAGGGGGGATTGAGGTCAGGTGTTACTCTAGCCCAGACTGACCTGAAACTCACTATAACCCAGGTTAGCCTGAAACTCACTGCCATCCTCCTACCTCAGCTAACTGCTGGGATTACAGGCATGAGCCACCATGCCTGGTTTCTATGCTATTCTTTGTATTCCAGTATCATTCAAAGGTGTATCATGATGTACTACAGTATCATTGGTGATCTATTTATTACACGGGATATATTACAGTATCATTTGAAGATGTATCATGATTAGAGGCCCTCTTCTTGTTAGATTTGTTTTGTTTTGAGACAGGGTCGCTTGTAGCTGGGCTGGCTATGTAGTTGAGTCTGAGCTTACCTGCACCTCCCAAGAGCTTGGGATTGATTCTAGGCATGAGCCACAGCACCTGGCTCATTGTGTTATGCCCTTTCCCCAAGCTTACGGATGAATTGAAAACAGCATTAATTTACACAGTTGTTATGAATTTAAAACTTCATTTTCATACCTTTTATGTATAGATTTATACATAAAGCACTCAAAATTGTAGTTTACATGAATATGACTCCTAACAACAAAATAACGCTTTCAAGATAACATTTTTGTTCTGTAAAAAGTATTCTACACAGAAATGACCAAAACAGTCTCCTTGTTTGGGAAATTTTCCATGCAGACCAATTGGGAAAAAGAAATATCAACAATTATATCGGTATTTCCAATGTTAAAATAACCGACTGCCACCTAGTGTTCAACTTCTGCACCTACTAACCTAGATTCAAAATTGGTATTAAATACTAAATTCTAGGGGCTTAAGATGTAGCTCAATGGTAGAATACTTCCCTAACATGGCAAGATCCTGGGTTTGATTTCCAGCACTGCAAAAAAAATGATGATTAAAAACTAAGTCTTAAAAACTACATTTTGGAAATGCCCTTTCTCCCCTGGGTAAGTTTATGATGGCAAAATAAAACTCCAAAAATTTACAAATAAAAATTGGTGCAAGAATCGCCACATGATGCTCAAAAATAAAATAATATCCATCTTTTTTTTCAAGCACAGATTTATGTCAGGTTTTGGCAGTTCATGCTTACGTGATACAGGGTGGGCAATCCACCAATAGCCATCTACCGGCTAAAGAGTTAGAGAGCCCCATAGCTGCTCAGTCCATGAGGATGGATTCCTCAGCAGTCCCAATGTGACATGGAAGGCCTGGATTCCTGGACAGACACTCATCTTCAGTCTATGTAGGAAGGTTGAGGAAGCTGGGTTCCAATGTCCATGTTAGCAGCAACGCGGTAGGTAGATACATGCACCAGCAAGTAAGCCCTGTCGGCCAGGAAAAGGCC
>PVHP010055508.1:0-10137 GCA_004024765.1 Zapus hudsonius | reverse complement strand
TTTTATTTTTTTAAAAGTTTAGAGAGACTATATTAATTAAGAGAAGGGAAGAGAGAAAAATACTGAGATCTTCTGTCCTTGAGAAGGCAGGAGGTAGAACCCCCCCCCCCAAATTTTTTATTTATTTTTGGTTTTTTGAGGTAGGGTCTCACTCTAGCCCAGCTGACCTGTAATTCACTGTGTAGTCTCAGGGTGGCCTCAGACTCTCAGTGATCCTCCTATCTCTGCCTCCTAATTTTTTAAAGCTAGAATTTACATGCATGTTAGTATACAGCATTATGATGTAAATTTACTCTGTCCTCTTAAGAATTAGAAGAAAGCATATGAAAATACATTAAAATTAATCATAGTGGGTTTCATTCTTCTGAAAAAACTTCATAACTTGAAAGTTGGTATGATAAATGAGAAGGAAATGGCACAAGGCTAGGTAGGTTCTCACTCTAGCCCAGATGAACTGACTGGCTTTGAACTCACAGTGATCCTCCTACCTCTGCCTCCCAAGTACCTAGCCTCTTTCTTGCTTTTTCAGGAAGGGTCTTTCTATGCAGTCCTCCTGTGATCCTCCTGCTGGAACAGCAAGCATGCCACACCACACCAGCCTTGACTTGTTAGAGTCTTCCTTTCAGCATATGGAAAGTGCAAATAACAGTATTTATGTTGATGCCTTGTTACTTACCAAGTAAGATGATGTATACAAAGTAATTATGATCTTGATTGGGTTATAAGTGCCAAAAAATCTCTGTAACACATTGTAGAGTGAGGAAGGACCATGTATTAGTTGTTTTCAAATAACAGATTCCTGGTAGCTTAGGATGTGTACTTAAATGCTCAGTGTCTGCTGCATTATAGTTGTAGAGCCTCCTGAGCATTCATGAAAGGTTCTGTATTCTTCTGTTTATCATCAGAAGGCCTTGTGTCAGTCCACCACCTGGGTTGCTTTAAATCAGTGGCAGGCTGGGCTGGAGAGATGACTCAGCGGTTAAGGCACTTGCCTCCGGTGCCTAAGGCCCCGGGTTCAATTCCCTCGTACCCACATAAGCCAGACCCACAAGGTGGTGGCCCTGGTACGCTCGTGCGCTCTCTCTCTCTCTCTCTCTCTCTCTCTCTCTCTCTCTCTCTCTGCTTGAAAATAAATAAATAAAATATTTAAAAAATAAAGAGAAAAAAAGATATCTACTTCTTAAAAAAAAAATCAGTGGCACACCAGGATCTCCTACAGCAAATAAACACCACATGCATGCACCATTTTGTGCATCTGGCTTTACCCTGGGTACTGGGGAATTGAGCCCAGGCCATCAGACATTGCATGCAAAGCATCTTTCACCACTGAATCATCTCTCCAGTACTCAAACTTATTTTCAGTAAGTATTGGAAGAAAACTTCTGTGTATTATGCCATAAGTAAAAAGGATGCCTGCATCATTTTTTGTCTTTGGGGTATTTCTCCTCTTTTGTTGTTCTCTCTCTCTCTCTCTCTCTCTCTCTCTCTCTCTCTCTCTCTCTCTCTCTCTCTCTGTGTGTGTGTGTGTGTGTGTGTGTGTGTGTGTGTGTGTATATGCCCATGAGGCGTTGTGAGTAGGACATCCAATGTCCTGCTCTATTGCTCTTCCATCTGTTTTGCTCACCTGAGGGATTAGGGTAACAGGCACATGTGGCTATACACCCAGATACTTAACTGAGTTCTGGAAATTCCAACTCTGGCTCCTCAGGACATGCTTGTTGTGCAGGAAGTGAGCACTTAACCAATGAGGCATCTCTTCAGTCCCTGATTTTTATTTTTATTTTATTTGAAGTTGGGTCTCACTCTAGCCCAGGCTGACCTGGAATTGCAGGCTGGCCTTGAACTTGTGGTGTTCTTCCTACCCTAGCCTCCTGAGTACTAGGACTAAAGGTGTGTACCACCACACCTGGCCTCCCTCCCTTCCTCTATGTATCTATCTATCTATCTGTCTGTTTTTTCAAGGTAGGGTTTCGCTCTAGCTCAGCTGACCTGGATTTCACTATATAGTCTCAGGGTGGCCTTGAACTCATGGCAATCTTTCTACCTCTGCCTCTCAAGTGCTGGGATTAAAGGTGTGTGCCACCATGCCCAACCTAATTTCTATTTTTTTTGATAGAAAATATTTATATGATTTTGAAATGCTGGTACTATTTTTAAAGGATGGTACTGGTTTACATATCAGTATTCTCCTATATTCTATCGTTAACTAAAGAAATGAAGTTTTAGGGCTGAACAGATGGCTCGGTGGTTAATGTGTTCGCCTGCAAAGGCTAATGACCTGGGTTTGATTTCCCCAGTACCCACAGAAAGCCAGATAGACAAAGTGGTACATAACATCTGGAGTTCGTTTGCAGCAGCTAGAGACCCTGGCCCACCCACTCATTCTCTTTCTGTGTCTGTCCCTCTTTCTTTTTTTTTTTTATTGTCCATAATGAGTTACAATATTTAGTGGGCAAACAATGAGTTGTTATCCCCAATTCCCCGCTGCCCTCCCCTCCCCACTCCGCTGGATAACCACCTCCATGGGTCGTCTGGATCAGTCCTTGTGACAGGGGTTAAAAGGCTACTTTTTTTCTTTTTTCTTTTTTGGTTTTTCAAGGTAGGGTCTTGCTCTAGTCCAGGCTGACCTGGAATTCACTATGTAGTCTCAGGGTGGCCTTGAACTCACAGCAATCCTCCTACCTCTGCCTTCTGAGTGCTGGGATTAAAGGCGTGTGCCACCACGCCCGTCTTTGATAAGACTTTTAAAACTCCCAAGTATGGGGCTGGAGAGATGGCTCAGCGGTTAAGGCACTTGCCTCCAGTGCCTAAGGCCCCGGGTTCAATTCCCCAGGACCCACATAAGCCAGACCCACAAAGTGGTGGCCCTGGTGTGCTCTCTCTCTCTTTCTCTGCTTGAAAAATGAATAAATAAAATATTAAAATAAAATTCCCAAGTATGATGATGAATAATATAACAAATAATCTATTACTGTTCCTCAGAGCACAATAAACGGAGGCAAGATCAACTACTCTGGAATACCTGCTAAAAATTCTGGTGTAGTGGAGAGTGACCTTCCTATTTGCCAGTGCTAATATACCTTGCATCTGCTTACTTAAAGTGTGTGTTGTGGCATGAAAGTAAGTTCTAAGGCCTGGAGAGATAGCTCAGCTGGGTTCAGTCCCCAGTAACCACATAAAGTCATAAGCACAAAATGGCACATGAATCTGGAGTGGCTGGAGGCCCTGGTGTTCTCATTCTCTTTGTCTCTTCCACCTCTCTCTGCTTGCCAATAAATAAAAAGTTAAGTTCTGGTAACAACACTAATGAGATCTGGTGGCAAGACAAGGTACATGTGGAGAGTCAGGAGATAAATTCTGACCTGTGGATGTTTCTCTGCACCCATCCTGAAACTACTTATTTCAGTCCTAAGTGAATTGTTAAAAGCCACTTTATCACCACTAGAGCATTAAAACTCGATAGTCTGTAGGACAGTGACCAGGATAAGATGTGAAACACAAAATGCATGTAAGAAAATAAGGCATTGGAAACTCTCCCACTGTTGTTTTTAATGCCTCTATGTCTTATGTTACAGATAATATCCTATAGCATAACAAGTAAAAATGACAGGATTCCTTTGATGGGGTGAATTGTGAGACACCTCTCCAGGAACATAAGGCAGTTTTGATTTGCCTGCCTTGTGTACTTAGCAGCTGTGTTATTATTATCATTATATTATATTATATTATAATTATCATTAGCCCAGAGAAAATTTCAAAGTTAGCCCAGGCTGACCTGAAACTCACTCTGTTGTCCCAGGCTGGCCTTGAGGTGTGTGCCACCACACTTAGTTTTTAAATGATATATAGATGGATTTTTTTGATTCATTCACTAACTAGAATTATCTCCATTATTGTTTTGCTGATATAAGAATAGGTTGTCATAGGTTTATTGTCACTGTATATTTTAGTCTATTTACTACCCTGGTTTTAGCATCAAATTCACATCTTGTTTTCTGATTCTCTTGGTTGCATTGGCACCCTAATCCACTTAAACTGCCCTTATCTTTTTAAGAAACTGCCTCTGTAAAATGCTATATATAGCATGTTTTATAGAATTGCTCTTGCTTAGGTTAATATTTTCTAGGCAGTGTCAGTGTTAACCAACAATTTGAAGAATTGATTGCACTCCTGTCTGAAACATTCTTCATGTATTTGGTGTACTAGAGCCCCAGAGGCGCTAGAGGTTACTGTTGATTCATTTGTGCACTTACATAGTTTCCCTGGCATTTTGATGTCTTGAAGGATTTCTAGCCACCAATTTGAAAATGGGATTGGATGATTTTTAGGTGCCAGTTAGGACATTTGATAGATTGACTAGAAAAATAATTGTTTAAGCAATGCTGGGTAGCTGGGAAGTAGCTGTTGCCTTAGCAACTAGAAAGCTGTTGTACTTGCTAAACAAAGGGACAGTAATTTACTAGTTTAAATTCCTTTATAGTTTGTTAGCCTTTGAGGTCTGTATTATTGACAAAAAAATTAGAAGAGAAGGTGCGCCCCCCCCCCCCCCCCGGGCTGTAAGTTATACATGGATATACATCAGTACTCTTCTTGGTCAGAGGAATTTCCAGTAACCTGCTGGCCCAGCTCCTTGGATGTATCTGCTTTACATAGAGCACATTAGCTTCAGAGTAGGTGTACAGGCTTGGCTATCTTCAATGGTGCATTCCCACAAAGGGCATGATGACTTGTATCTGAATTAAACAAGGGAAGATGGTAGTTTAAAAGGATTTTTTTCTTACATACTCACACCTGCTGCCACATGTGAACACATGCACTTATATATGATGGCTTCTGCTCTAATTGATAAGAGATTGTTTTGTTATTTTGAGGCTGGGTCTCTAGGCCAGGCTGACTTGGAACTCACTCTATAGTACAAGTGATCCTATTCCAGCCTCCCAGTTGCTGGGTTTAAAGGATGCACCATCACACCCAGATGGATTTTTCAGTGATTTAACCCTTAAATGTTTTTAATCTTGATTTGGTGTTCTAACACGGTCCTATTCTAAACACTGTAGGGTAGCGCCTTACTTTAATCCTTGTGAGATAGTAACTGTGCCCCGAGGCAAGAGTGCACATGCATGTTGCCAGTTTAGACTGGCTGGCGAACTCCAGGCCAGTGAGAGACCTTGTCTCAAAGAGGTGGATGGTGTTCCTGAGGATGACACCTGAGCTTGTTCTCTGTCCCCTCCCCCATTTGCACATGTGGATGCCCACTTGAATACACATGTACATAAAATGAGAATAATCAAGACTGAGGAAAATGGGAAAGGGGGTAGATAAGTTAATAATTGCGGAAGACAGGTTATAGTTATATGTAGGATTCATTTTATTCTGTCTTTCATATGTGTTTGAAATATCCATTAATATACATTTCAAATGTAAAGATTATATGAGTATTGATTCTAGTTGAACAAGTAAGGAAAGTGTCAACTTTGAATTTGCACTTAAGTATGGTGAGCAATCATTTAAAGTGAAGCGGACTGGAGAGATGGCTCAGTGGTTCAAGGCACTTGCTTTGCAGAGCCTGCCAGCTCCAGGTTCAGTTTCCCAACACTGACAAAAAGCCAGATGCTCCAAGTGGCACATTTGTCTGGTCTTTGTTTCCAGTGGCAGGAGGCCCTGGTGCACCCATTCATATTCTCATATTCATACTCATATTCTCTCTCTCTCTCTCTCTCTCTCTCTCTCTCTCTCTCTGTGTGTGTGTGTTCCCCCTCTCCCCTTCTCTCTCAAGTAAATCAAGAAAAAACAGACTACTAAAAAGATAAAAAGAGGGTGCCAAATGTAAATAAACAGTGATATCATTTACCTCTTTGTTCACATGGAGGGTTTTAAAATACTGATATATATATATATATATATATATATATATATATATATATCTATATATTTAATTGGGGGCTCCAAAGATGACTCAGCAGTTAGAGCTGCTCACTTGCAAAGCCTAAAAATCTGATGGCCTGGGTTTGATTTCCCAGTACCTATATAAAGCCAGATGCACAAAGAGGCATATGCATCTAGAGTTCATTTATAGTGGCAGGGGACCCTAGGCACCCCACACTCTTCTTTAAAATGAAATCTCATTATATATTATATGTATGTAATGTGTCCTCTTTGCTCTTCACCTTAAGACATCTGTCACCCACTGAATCACTGGTTGGGCTAGATGAACTTGGCCAACAAGTTCTAGGGATCCTCCTGTCTCTGCTGCCCCAGTGTTGGGATTCTCAACACATGCCTCCACCGCCGGGTTTAAATGGGTTCTGGGGATCTAAAATCAGGTCCTCCTGCTTGCATGGCAAAAACTTTACCCACTCAGCCATCTCCCCAGCCCCCATAGTTACTAATAGCTGAGCACTTAAGGCCTCAGTGCTACCTGACCAGTGTTGCCTTTATTTTCCTGAAAATCAAAGCTTAGGCTAAGTAGCATAGCCTGCAACTCATTTAGTTAGTAAGGGGGGTTAGGGCCTTATTTTTCTGCTTTGAAAATTTGTACAGTTAATCAGTTTGCTCTCATACCTCATGTTAGCCTGATCATGCAGTGATTGATGGTCTTATGCCTTGCTAACATTACATATGCAAATCTCACCATGTCCATTAGAGATTTGATTTGGGTTTCTGTAGAAAATCACATTTATATTTTGATTAGCACTTAACTGCATACTTTTACTTTTAGATGATTATATGTGGCTGAAAGTATTGCAAAGATTTTGATCATTGTAACCCTAGTATATATATATGGGATTATTAAATTAATGCGTTTAAGATTCAAACCTTTATGCCAAAGAAGAATTTACAAACAGAAAAGTAACAGTGTGGAGAACAAAGACTAGAGGCAGGCTGGGTACAGAGACCTGTGCATGTACCTCAGCGCTCAGGATTGTAAGCTCCCAGGCAGCCTTAGCTACATGCAGAGATACTTCCTTAGAAAGAAAAACGAGAGAACAAGATCAGCAGCAGAACTTGAGGGGCATAGACACTGCTTTTCCTGTGCCCATCCCAGCAGATTATCAATGTGTTCAACCAGAAGAGCCTGCATCTTACATGAAACACATTTACATTTAAATCATCTTTCTGATAGGAAATTTATAGCCTGGCTTGTAAAAAAAACTACTCCAATATTATAACTTTTGTAGCTGTAACAGGATCCCATCTATTCTGAATGTGGACGAGAATTGAGCAGCTTCAACTCAATGGTTTCTTTGCATTTCAGGCCCTTGATGAGCCTCCCTATTTGACAGTGGGCACTGATGTGAGCGCCAAGTACAGAGGAGCCTTTTGTGAAGCCAAGATCAAGACAGCAAAAAGACTCGTCAAAGTCAAGGTACTGTACGCTTTCATTTGATCAATTATCAAATATTTCATACTTAAACTCTTGTTTGTTACATTTATCTAGAAATTATTTTTGTGCAAAATGAGTTTCTAAGAGTGATGCTGTAAAAATACTCCCAAGGTGTTATTTGTGATGTCAAGGTACTCCAACTGGATGAAATTTGATTATCATAGTATTTTGAATACTATTTCACTTTAGGCTTGGTTCTGTTGGATTGTTTATATGTTTGTGTTGGAAATCATGTAGTTTTATTTTTACTTATTTATTAATTTATTTTTAAGATTGGGTCTTGCATTGGCCCTGCTGAACTGGAATTTACATTGTAGTCTCAGGATGGCGTCGAACTCATGGCAATCCTCCTGCCTCTTACTCTCAGTGCTGGATTAAAGACGTGCTCCACCATGCCTGACTCACTCTCACGCTCTCACCCTCTCTCTCTATCTCTATCTCTGTCTCTATCTCTATCTATATCTATATGTGTATATATATATATAGAGAGAGAGAATATAAAGAATAGTTATTGAATACTCTGAGGCACTGTGTATTGAATACACAGTGGGCAGAGTAATAACCATAATATTACAAATGCCTAATTCCTTAATTTTATATAAAATGAGGCTTATAGAGGACTATTTAAAGCCATATAGCAAAACAGCTCATCAGTTTTCAGGGACCTCCTTCTTCTGTGTTGCTAGGGATGGAACCCAAGGCCTCATGGGCAACACTATCACTAAGCCACATCCCCACCCCATCCTCTCTTTTCTTACTTGCAAAGCCTGATGGCCCAGGTTCAATCCCCCACATGAAGTCAGATGCACAAAGTGGTGCATGTGCCTGGAGTTTACAGTGAGACAGGGCCCTGGTGTGCCCATATTCTCCCTCCTTCCCTCTCTTTCCCTTTGTTGTCCCTTTTTTCCTCTTTCCTCTCTCAAATTAAAAATATAGATTTTAATATTTATTTGCAAAGAGGGAAGGAGGGAGGGAGGGAGAGAGAGAATAATTACACCAGGCCTCCTGCCACTGCAAACTTAACTCTAGACGCATATGCCACTTAGTGCATCTGGCTTTACTTGGGTGCTGGAGAGTTGAACCCAGGCTGTCAGACTTTGCAAGCAAGTGCCTTTAACTGCTGAGCCTAATGATTCTAGTTTGATTCCCCAGTACCCACAGAAAGCCAGATGCACAAAGTGGCACATACATGTGGAGTTTGTTTGTAGTGGCTAGAGGCCCTGGTATGCCTATTCTCTCTCTCTCTCTCTCTCTCTCTCTCTCTCTCTCTCTCTCTCTCTCTCTCTCTCTCTCCTTGCAAACAAGTAAATACATAAATAAATGAAATATTTAAAAAACATAAAACATTTGCCATTTGCTGGAGTTTGGTCCCAGCATGTACTCTTCCTGTTAGCCAACCATGCATGAGCCAGAAATGACATGGGCAGAGTACCACACTCTCTTCCCATTGTTGGGAGCATGGTACCTTGTGATTTACATATTACATATTTTAAACTGATTTCTGATTATTTTGGTGGCTCAAAAATTTATAATATACCAGTGTGGTGGCACAAGCCTTTAATCCCAGCACTCTGGAGGCAGAGGTAGGAATCATGAGCTCAACGCCAGCCTGGCACTACAGAGTGAATTCCAGGTTAAGCCAGGGCTAGAGTGAGACCTTACCTCCCCCCCCCAAAAAAAAAGACCAAAAATTTTGATATGCAGTTGATTTAACTCAGGATATATATTAAAAGTGAATACAGTCTAAATAGATTTGTTGATTTTTTTTTTTACTGCCAATTTTTACTTTTAAACATTCTACACTTATTACTATATACAGGTTAAGACCTAGTCTTGGGCTGGAGCGATGATTCAGTGGTTAAAGGCACTTTTTCACAATAAAACCAGAATCTTAGTAGTATGTGTATTTTGAGTCTTTTTTCAGTGGTAGGAAGCCCTGGTTGCCCCTACACTTTCTCTCTACCCCTTTCTTTCTATGTCTCAAAGCCTTAAACTAGTCTCACACTTCTTTTGTGTGACATAGATGCTGTGGGTCCAAGCCTCTCCTCATAGATGGCTTGTGCGGCAGTCTGCTGCCTGCCTGACTACCCTAAGCCTATGCAGAGCACGCTACTGTATCTGTTGTCTTAGGAACTCTCCTGTAGAGAAACAACTTCTGTTCTGAAAAGCTGATGAGAATCGTAAAATTGAGCCCTTTATTTACTTACTGTCTCTAGGTTTGAGTTCTGTAAAGTACAGGAAAGTGTTGGAGGTAAACTGCCAGCGTTTGAATCTCAAATCAACCATACTAATTTTTTATGATTGTGGACCATTTATTCAAAGTTTCTGTTCAATTTTTCTGCTTAACAAAATGTTGTGGAGAACTTCCCTGGCGCTGGGATTAAATCCAAGGCCTTTTGTGGCAAGTACTGTAGCTTTGACTCTGATGCTTAGTGCTCAGTAAATACTTGTCACCACTGAGTAGTGTGGTGGCACATACCTGTAATCCCAGCACTCAGGAGAGTGAGGTAGGAAGATGGTGAGTTGGAGGTCAGCCTAGGTTACAGTGAGAGCTTGTTGCAGGGAGCCGGGACATCGCCATGGCAGGATGGCGCCCCCTCTCTTGCAGCTAAGTGGGAAACAACTCCACCTTAGGCAATGCTTTGAGAAACTGTCCCTAGCCAATCCCGTGGCGCCTGGAGGTGGCAAGCAGGAGCCAGCCAATCATGGGACGATCCGTGTCTCTTTTCCTATAAAAGCGGCTGATTCTTAGT
>PVHP010055507.1:0-10127 GCA_004024765.1 Zapus hudsonius | reverse complement strand
CTCTACAAGCCACTTTTGTTTGGGTTCTTTCTGGGCAGCAACTAGAAAGCTGACTGCAACACACTGTGAGGTCATGAATATCAAGGCCATTTTGTGTCTGGAAGTTTGCATTGTAAGCAGTCCTACCCTTCCTTTAGCTCTTAAAATCTTTTCACCACCTCTTCCTTAATAGATCTTGAGCCTCAGGAAGTATGATAGAGATGTCCCAGTGCTGAACACTCCACTGTTGTTTTTTCTCAGCACTGTGGTGTCTTTTGCATTATCCCAGTGGTCACTGCCATCTGAAAAAGAGAAGCTTCTCAGGCCAAGAGTGAGAGTAGCATTGTTCTCTAGTTATGATTTTTTAAAGTGCTTGTAAGGCACTTTGATTGGCATAATATATGCATTTAGCCAGCCAACAGCAGATATTACTCCCCTAGGGCTCATGACCTCCCCCACTATATGATTTTTACTAGGTCTTCAGTAACAGGCATGCTTTCCCTCCCATGGAGTGGGCCTCCAGTCCTATTAGAGAGCAACTGGTTTCCCCTACAATAGATGTGCCACTATTGCCCCAGTTGGCACATTTGACACAAGTCTTAAGGCTTGCCAGGTCCACTACTGTTCATCGCTGTTGAGGGAGTAGGTTTCCAGCTCAGCTCCAGCTTGATTTCTCAGTGACCTGCAGCCCAAGCATATGTGGTCTTCAGCAATAAAATTTACCATCTCATTCTGGTGAGCAACCAAAAGCTTGGAAATGGCCTATGATGTTTTGGGGGCCTCAGGAACCTCCCTGGCCAACAACTTGTTGGAAGTTGTCATGGTTTGATACAGGTGTCCCCCACAAACAATTGAATGTGTTCTGATAGATCGATCCTCAGCTGATGGCAGTTTGGGTTTTACAACCTCGATGAAGCTGTGTTGTCAGGGGCAGGCTTATGGGGTTATAAGCCAGCTTCCCCTTGCCAGAGTAGAAAGAAGTGAGACGTTATGAATGAGGGGTAAGGGATGGGGGGAGGGGAAGGGCATAAGCATGAGGATAAACCATATTAGATTCAAAACTGTAAAATCCTTACAAGCATACTGTAACCCATTGAGAAAGTAGTGAGCGTCGCCTGGCAAGAGGGGCCATGAGTAGTAGGGGAGAGAGTCTAAGCCTGTGAATAATTAGATCAGCCTGACAACCCCTGGTTCCAACCACTGGTTCCTTCCCTCACTGAGCTGTTGACCAAAGCGACTCATGAGATTCCAACAACAAGACAGAATTCTGTCAAAGCTCTTGAGTGCCCTCCCCAGGCCTGAGGCAAGACCCTGTTACTGAAGAAACCACAGACTGCATCGATCAGCATCGAGAAACCCTTCAACGTCCGGAATGGTATCCAGCCCCCAGAAGGCAGTTAGTGTAGTGCTGGAAGGCACTGCACAGGCTGCCAGGGGAACTGATCAACGACAGCTGGAGTAAACAGAGACCACTGACACGAAACATAATCTGAGGCCATGAGTAGGCTGACCACACCTCCTACTGGGAACAACGAACCAACAAAGGAGCTCTTGTGTAACGGAGGAGCCTGGGCCTGGGGGAGACAATCAACAGCTTTCAAATTCGGCCAATTTTCCACTTAGTGAGGGGGAACCCTTGTCTGGAACTAGGGATTCAGGGCGATAGGCACCGGATCCCTACTCTTGGGCTCCCAAAACAAGATGCACTATGGGAGCAAGTGACAGGGAGGCTACTAAAAATAGAATCTAGGTAATCCAGAATTGTGTATATTTGTTAACCTACACTGATCTCACTCTCCGATGGAGATTGTGTTTGTATTTTTCAGGATGCAGCTAGAGAGCTGGGGCCCATCTAACCCTACCAGCCGACCGCTGATAGATCGATCCTCAGCTGATGGCAGTTTGGGTTTTACAACCTCGATGAAGCTGTGTTGTCAGGGGCGGGCTTATGGGGTTATAAGCCAGCTTCCCTTTGCCAGAGTTTGGCACAGCTTCCTGCCGCTGTTTGCAGTGCTGTGGCAGAGGTGATGTCCAGCCCTCTGCTCATGCCATTGTTTTCCCTGCCAGGTTGGAGTCTCCCCTTGAGTCCATAAGCCAAATAAACCCTTTCCTCCACAAGCTGCTTTGCTTGGGTTCTTTCTGTGCAGCATCTAGAAAGCTGACTGCAACAGAAGTTATCCCATCCCTGGCACTGAAGTTTTGCTAGTAAAAATCTATGGCTACTGGGTGTGCCATTAAATGAGAGAGAACATGTGGCATTTGGTTTTCTGGGCCCGAGTTACCTTACTTAGGTAAGATCCTTTTCAGATCCATCCATTTCCCTACAAATTTCATTTTTCTTTACAGCTGACTAGTACTCCATTGTGTAAAGAAACCACATCTTCATTCTATACTCATCAGTTGAGGGACATCTAGGTTGACTCCGTTTCCTAGCTATTGTGAGTAGAGCTACAACAAACATAGAAGAGCCGGTATCTCTAGGGTAGTGACTAGAGTCCTTAGGATACAAGCCAAGGGGTGGTATAGCTGGGTCATATGGTAAATCTATTTTCAACGATCTCAGGAACCTCCACACTGCTTTCCATAATGGCTGTACCAGTTCACACTCCCACCAACAGTGTAGAAGGGTTCCTATTTTTCCACATCCTTGCCAGCATTTATTGTCATTTGTTTTCTTGATGGTAGTCATTCTGACAGGAGTGAGATGGAATCTCAGAGTAGTTTTCATTTGCACTTCCCTGATTGCTAAGGAGGTAGAACATGTTTTTAGATGTTTATAGCTCATTTGTATTTCTACTTTTGAGAACTCTCTATTCGGTTTGGTAGCCATTTTTTTTATTGGGTTGTTTGATTTCTTATTGAGTGTTTTGAGTTCTTTGTAAAACCTGGATATTAATCCTCTATCAGATGTATAGCTGGCAAAGATTTTCTCCCATTGGGTAGGTTGCCTCTTTGCTCTGCTCACAGTGTCTTTTGCTGTTCAAAAGCTTTTTAATTTCATGAAGTCCCAATTGTTGATTAGTGGTGTTACTTCCTGAGCAACTGTGGTTATGTTCAGAGAGTCCTTGTCTATGCCAATATGTTGAAGTGTTTCCCCTACTTTTTCCTCTAGCAGTTTTAGGGTTTCAGGTCTGATATTAAGGTCTTTGGTCCATTTGGAGTTGATTCTTGTGCATGGAGAGAGATAAGGATCTATTTTCGTCCTTATACATATAGATATCCAGTTTTCCCAGCACCATTTGTTAAAGAGGTCCTCTTTTCTCCAGTGAATATTTTTGTCCTTTTTGTCAAAAATCAGATAACTGTAACTGTCTGGATTTGCATCAGGGTCCTCTGTTCTGTTCTATTGATCTATGTGTCTGTTTATGTACCAGTACCATGCTGTTTTTGTTAATATGGCTCTGTAATAAAGCTTAAAATCAGGTATGGTGATCCCGTCAGCCTTATTTTTGTTGCATAGGAGTGTTTTGGCTATTTGAGGTTTTTTTTGTGTGTGATTCCAAATGAATTTTAGGATTTTTTTCTATTTCAGTGAAAAATGCCATTGGAATTTTGATGGGATTACATTAAATGTGTAGATTGCTTTTGGTAAGATTAACATTTTCACAATTTTGATTCTTTGAATCCAAGAACATGGGATGTCTTTCCATTTCCCAGTGTCTTCTGCAATTTCTTTCTTGAGTGTTTTAAAGTGTTCATTGCAGCGATCCTTCACTTCCTTGGTTAGGTTTATTCCAAGGTACCTTTTTTTTTGAGGCAATTGTGAGTGGGAGTGTTTCTTTGATTTAATCCTTGGCCTGCTTGTTGTTAGTATATAGGAAGGCTGCTGGTTTCTGTGTGTTGATATTGTATCCTGCTACATTGTTAAAAGTGTTTATCAGCTCTAACAGTATGCTGATAGAGTCTTTAGGTTCCCTTATGTAAATAAGTCTTTAGGTTCCCTTTTCTGTAAATAATGATAATTTGATCTCTTCCTTTCTGATTTTTACCCCTTTGATTTGTATCTCTTGCCTTATTGCCATAGTAAAGACTTCAGTACTATATTAAATAAAAGTGGAGACAGTGGACACCCTTATCTTGTTCCTGATTTTAGTGGAAATACTTCAAGTTTTTCACCATTTAGTATGATGTTGTCTAGAGGTTTGTCATAAATGGGCTTTGTGATGTCAAGGTATGTTCCTTCTATTCCCACTTTCTTTAGGCCTTTTACCACGAGGGGATGTTAGACTTTGTCAAACAAACACCTTTTCTGCATCTATTGAGATGATCATGTGATTTTGTCCTTCAGTCTATTGATGTAGTGTTTATTAATTTGCGTAGGTTGAACCATCCCTGTATCTCTGGGATAAATCCAACATGGTCTGGGTGAATGATCTTTTTGATGAAAATTTGTATTATATTTTCCAGTATTTTGTTGAGAATTTTTGCATATATGTTCATGAGGAAGATTGGTCTATATAATTTTCTTTTTTTGTTCTTTGTCTGGCTTTGGTATCAGGTTTATGCTGGCTTCATTAAAATAGTTTGGTGGTATTCCTTCCTTCTCTATTTTGTGAAAAAGTTTGAGAAGCATTGAGGGAGGGCAGAGCAAGATGGCCAATGACTAGCAGTCATGCCACAGCCCTCCCAGTAAAGGTTTGAGATTCCAGCTGAGAACCCCAGACAGTCCTGACCCAAAGCATAGCCCCTCCCCAGCTCCTGCACCAGCCTAGACCAGGCTCCCCAACTGCTTTCTGCTCCCACAGAGGCACAAAGAGCCACCCCATCCCAAGCTCCTGCCATTGCCCATTGTCCCCTCCCTGCTGCGTCCTGACCTGAGCCCTTGCTGGCTCAGCACCATTCCCTCAGGGTCTCTTCCCTCCCGGGTCCTCTTCCCTCCTGCACAGCACCTGGTCCATGGGCACACTTGTCCCCCAGACCCACCCCCACAATGCTCTCCCCAGGCAGAGGTCTGCACCAGTCTGAAGCTGTGCCACAGCCCAGTCCCCAGAGGTCAGCACTGCCCCGAGGCCACCCCTTGGGTTGTCAGGCACCACCCAGTCCTCTGACAGAGGCCCCTACTGGCCTGCTGCTGCTCCGTAGCGTCACATGCACTGCCCAGTCCCAACAGAGGCCCGATCCAGCCTGCTGCTGTTCCGTGGACATGCAGGCACCATCCTGTCCTCTGAAGCCTGCACCTGTCTGCTGCTGTCTGTGGGCATGCCAGCACTGGTCCAGTTCATGGGTGCACTCACCAACACTGCATAAGACTGTGGGTACACTCAGTCATGCCAGCACTGCTCCACCCCCCACATCGCTCACACTAGCTAGCAAAGCCACTGGCTTGAGTGTGCTCTAAGCCCCAACCTGCAAGCGGCTCCAGCACACTCATCAGCCCAGCCAAAGAATCCCAGGCCAAAGGCATAGAAAATATTTTCAACAGAATTATTCAAGAAAAATTTTCTTATCTCTATCTTCTAGAGAAAGACCTACCCAGGTACAAGGTGCCCACAGGACTCCAATCAGATTCAACCAAAGAAGAAATTCTCCAAGGTATATCTTAGTTATAACATCAAATATAGAACGTAAAGAGAAAGTCCTCAAGGTGGCGAGAGAGAGAAAAAGCTCATCACCTATAAAGGCAATCCCATCAGACTTACCTCAGACTTTTCACTTGAAACCATGAAAGCAAGAAGGGCTTGGAATAATTCACTTCTAGGACTAAAGAAGTATGGATTTCAACCTAGACTACTCAGCAAAGCTATCCCTCATAATAGGTGGAGAATTGAAAGTGTTTATGAAATAAGCCTGCTCTACAATTATCTGAACACAAAGCTAAACTTACAGAAAATATTATGGGAAATATTCCAAAAAGAAGAGACAAAGCAATCTAATGCAAGAGAGCAATAGAGAACAAGCATGGTAATCAAAAGCAGTGTGCTAATAATAACAGTACAGGCAGCAACCCCCATAAACCCTCAAACATGGCAGGGCTTAAAGCAAACTACACATTTATAACTCTGAATATAGATGGACTTAACTCTCCTATAAAAAGACACAGGCTAGCAGGGTAGATCAGGAAAATGGACCCTTCCATCTGCTGCCTTCAAGAAATGCACCTTACCTCTAAAAATAGTAATCTCCTAAGGGTAAAAGGACGGAGAACAATTTATCAGGCATGTGGAAATAAAAAGCAAGCAGGTGTGGCTATAATAATATCTGATAAAATAGACTTTAAACCAAAATCAATTAAAAAGGACAAAAATGGCCACTTCTTACTCATCAAGGGAATGATCCAGCAAGAGGATATCATAAGTATATATACACCAAACTCAGGTCCACCACATTTCATAAAGCAAAATTTACTCAAATCAGAAATAGACTCTAATTCCATCATAGTAGGAGACTTTAACACACCAGTATCATCCCTAGACAGATCATCCAAACAGATCATCCATCCAAAAGGTCAGCATGGAAATAATGGAACTTAACAACACATTAGACCAGCTACAAATGACAGATTTATACAGAACATTCCACCCCAAGGACACAGAATTTACATTCTTCTCAGCAGCCCATGGAACCTTCTCCAAAATTAACCACATATTAAGTCATAAAACATCCCTCAACAAATTCAGAAAGATTTCCTTGAAGTAAATGCTAATGAATACACATCATACCAAAACCTGTGGGATAATATGTAGGCAATCCTAAGGGGAAATTCATAGCACTAAATGCCTTCATAACAAAGACAGAGAGTTCTCAAATTAATCACCTAGCCACCCACTTGAAGGTGTTGGAAATACTAGAACAATCCAACCCTAGAAGCTCAAGGTAAAAAGAAATAATTAGGATCAGAGCTGAGATCAATGATTTGGAAATGAAAAAAACCAATTAAAAATAGATAAATCAAAGAGTTGGTTCTTTGAAAAAATAAATAAGATTGACAAACCCTTGGTCAATCTAATTAAATGAAAAACAGAGAAGGCCCAAATCAACAAAATCAGAAATGAAAAGGGAGAGGTCACAATAGACCCCAATGAAATTCAAAGAATTATCAGGTCATACTTCTAAAACCTCTATTCAACAAAATTGGAGAACCTGGAAGAAATGGATGAATTCCTGGACACTTACCAACTGCCAAAGCTTAGCCCAGAGCAGACAAAGCTCCTAAATAAACCTATCATATCCACAGAGATTGAAAATGTAATCAAGAACCTCCCCAAAAGGAAAAGTCCAGGACCAGATGGATTCTCAGCTGAATTCTACCAAACCTTCATCACAGAACTGAAACCACTCTTTCTGAAGCTTGTTCAAGGTATAGAAAAAGAGGGAAGGCTTCCAAACTCCTGTGAAGCTAACATCACCCTAATCCTCAAACAAGACAAAGATGCAACAAGAAAAGAAAACTACAGACCCATATCCCTGATGACTTTAGATACAAAAATCCTGAACAAAATCCTTGAAAACCAGATAAATGCCACATCAAACATATCATTCACCGTGACCAAGTAGGCCTCATCCCAGGGATGCAGGGATGGTTCAACATACAGAGGTAGATTAATGTAATACACCACATTAATAGACTCAATCACAAAAACCACATAGTCATCTCAATTGATGCAGAGAAGGCCTTTGACAAAATTCAATATCACTTCATGTTCAAAACTTTGGAAAAGCCAGGCATAGATGGCTTATACTGCAACATAATAAAGGCAATATACAAAACTTCTAAAGCGTAAATCATACTCAATAGAGAAAGACTCAAGGAGTTCCCACTTTAATCAAGAATAAGACAGGGGTGTCCACTCTAACCATTGCTCTTCGACATAGTTCTTGAAGTCCTAGCCCAAGCAATAAGACAGGAAAAGGCATAAAAGGGATACAAATTGGAAAGGAAGAAGTAAAACTATCCTTTTTTGCAGATGACATGATCCTTTATATAACAGACCCAAAAAATAGTGTAAGTAAACTTCTGAAGGCAATAACTTCCTTCAGTAAAGTGGCAGGATACAAAATTGACACACAAAATCAGTAGCCTTTCTGTATGCAGATGATATGCATACAGAAAAAGATGTCAGAGAGACTGTCCCATTTTCAATAGCCTCCAAAAAACTCAAATACCTTGTATTATAATTAATCAAAGATGTGAAGGACTTGTATAATGAAAACATTAAAACACTCAAGAAAGAAATAAAAGAGGATGCGTTAAGATGGAAAGATATTCCATGCTCCTGGATGGGGAGAATTAACATAGTAAAATTGGCAATGCTTCCAAAAGCTATTTATAGATTCAGTGCCCTGCCAGTAAAAATTCCAGCTTCTTTCTTCATGGACATAGAAAGAATAATGTCAAAATTTATTTGGAAGGACAAAATGCCTCAAATAGCCAAATATACTCCAAGTAACAAAAGTTCCTCAGGATGTATCACCAATCCAGATCTAAAGACTATAAAGCCCTAGTAACCAAAACAGCATGGTACTAGCATAAAAATAGGTAGATAGACCAATGGAACAGAATTGATGACCCTGCTCTTAGTTCAAGCAACTATAGTTACTTGACCTTTGACAAAGGTGCCAACAATGTTGGCTGGCATCTTCAACAAATGGTGCTGGAGAAATTGGATAAACACATGTAAAAAAATGAAAATAGACCCATTTCTTTCACCATGCACAAAAATCAACTCCAAATGGCCCAAGGACCTCAACTTAAGACCTGTAACCCTGAAAACCCTGGAAGAAAAGATAGGAGGAACTCTTCATGAAATAGGAGTAGGAAAAAACTTCCTGAGCAAATCTCCAGTAGCCCCGTAAGTGCAGCAAACACTTAACCAATGGGACCTTATCAACTTTAAAAGCTTCTGTACAAATATACATACTCAAAACCAGTAAGCCACCTTCAAACTGGGAGATGATTTTTGCCAGCTATAACACACACAGAGGTCTAATATCTCGAATGTACAAAGAACTAAAAAAAAAAATCCAACAGTCCCCTCACAAAATGGGGCATTGATCTCAACAGAGAATTCACAGAGGAGGAAACACAAATGGCCTATTCTCACTTAAGAAAGTTGCAGGGAAATGCAAATCAAGACTACAATAAGATTCCATCTCACTCCAGTCAGAATGGCCACCATAAAGAAATCCAACAATAATAATAATTGCTGGTGAGGATGTGGGGAAAAAGGAACCCTCATTCACTGCTGGTGGGGTTGCAAACTTGTTCAACCAATATGGAAAGCAGTGTGGAGACTCCTGAACAGAATGGGCATAGAGCTACCAATGGACCCAGCTATCCCTCTACTAGGCATATAGCTGCAAGAGGTCACATCACATCTCAGCACAGAGACATTAGTGCAACGATGTTTATTGCAGCTCAATTCATAATAGCCATAAATTGGAATCAGCCCAAATGCCCATTTCTGGACGAATGAATATAAAAATTTTGATACATCTACATGATGGAAGTTTTCTCAGCAAAAAGGAAAAATGACATAATGAAATTTAGAGAAAAGTGGTCAAACTTGGAGCAGATCTTACTTAGTGAACTCACAAAAGAACAGAGTCAAGCGCTGCATATTCTCGCTCATATGTGGTTCCTATCCAGGTTAAGCTTAAACTCTAAGCAAATCTAACAGAGGAAATGAGAGACTGTAAAAGAGGTAGAAGGAAAGGGAGGGGTAGTGGGCAGGACAGGGAGACTTATACAATAAGCTAAACCAATAATGAATCAAAATAATAAAATTCTTACTTTCATACAGTAAGCTCTTGAGAAAGAAGTGGGCATTGTCTAGTAAGAGGGGCCGTGAACAGAAGAGGAGGAAACCAAACCCCATGAAAAATTGATCAGACCTGCAACTCCCAGTCCCAGCATTGGATCCATCCCACACTGATCTGTTGATCAAAGAGACCTACCAGGTCCCCAAAACAAGACAGGTTTCTGTAGTACTCTGCTAATGAGGCATGGAGAAAGTAAGGTTTCTGCTGAGTCTGGCAGGCTCTGGGACAGTCTCCTTCTGAAGGAAGTTGAGGCAAATTCTGGGGGCCCCTGTAAATCTTAGCAATCCTGAAAACTCCAAAGCCCCTAGGCAGGCCACAAGATAAGAAGCAGATCAAAGCCTAACTTATTCTAACTGCAATAAGGTTTTATTTCCTCTGCTAACATCACC
>PVHP010055506.1:0-10128 GCA_004024765.1 Zapus hudsonius | reverse complement strand
ACAAACCAACTTCATAATAAATTCCTAGGATCCAATGAGATGTGATCCAATGAGACATTGTTATAGTTTCCTAATCATCATTTCCCATAACAAACATGAGTACTCTATTTATACTCAGATTTGAGCTACAATTAATCAAAATCAGTCATAATAACATTGATTTATCTTGTGAATCATGGACTTTTTCTGCATATCGAATTCTTAAGTTCTACTTAGTAAATTTCTTTTTAGCTTAAACACACAAATAAATTACCGATTTGGACACCATGTGATTATCTTGTTTATTTATGCCTCCAGTCAAAAGGAAGGATTTGCTATTTAAGCAACATGACCTAACTTTGATTGTTATTGGCAATAATTGTCATTCTACAGCAAAAATCTCACTTCCAATTTTGCTCAAGGCAATGTTAGAACATAAAAAATAGATATATGTTGTCTGCCTAACAATCTGCATCCTCCTGAACATACTATAAAATATGTCAAGGCATCCATGTCCCATTTTATTTATTCAAGTTTTATGCTAAATTTATCTACTTTTAAAAATTAACAGAAATGTTTATTGAAATAGTGGATATGTGAGTCAAATGATTCATTTTGCTAAAGAAAGGAACTTAAGGATTATCATAATTAGTTAAAAATAACTTTTTTAAATATTTCATTTATTCATTTTTCAAGCAGAGAGAGAGAAAGAGAGAGAGAGGGAGAGAGAGAGAGAGAGAGAGAGCGCACCAGGGCCACCACCTTGTGGGTCCGGCCCATGTGGGTCCTGGGGAATTGAACCCAGGGCCTTAGGCACTGGAGGCAAGTGCCTTAACCGCTGAGCCATCTCTCCAGCCCTAAAAATAACTTTTAAAACAGAAAAATTCAGCATATTTCAGGATTCATGTAGCTTTTAAGGCTCAGAAGGATGTTAAAACTGTTAAGATGACAACCATGGCCTTAAACATTATAGTGTAAGCCCTTTCTTTGAAGACATAGGACCAGGCTGACTGATCTATTACTTACAGCTCCCAGGTCTGCTAATTACCAGTGTGGTAAGGTTATTACACTCACTGTCATTTGCTTTCAAATGAATAATTATATTTTTGAGGCTATTTCAATGCTGTTTATCACTTTGTCAATTTTTTTATAGATTTCTGAGAGGATTTTGGAAATAAAATACATTTTTAACCTATAAAATAAACTATGAGCACAAAATAAAGCAAAAGTAATATTTAATTCAGGGTTGACTGGCTTAAAGCATTTAATTGATTTAATATCAGATTATTGCAATGCCAGACATCAAGAAAATAATACCTTACCTAGCTATTTAGTCCATTTTCTTTTTCTAAATAGTTTTTATTGGCATGAAGGAAGAGAGAGAGAGAGATGAGAGAGAGAGAGAATAAGAGAGAGAATGGATATTCTAGGACCTCTTGCCCAGGCTTAAAAACTCCAGACACATGAGCCCCATTTTTTTGCATCTGGTTTATGTGGGTCTTAGGGAATCAAACTCAGGGCTCTCAAGCTTTGCAAAGAAGCACTTTTACTATGTATCCATTTCCCCAGCCCAGTTTATTTACTTTTTATCATGCAGTGATTAAAGGACACACATTTCATACATTTCCAGAAGTATATAACTTTAGAAATCATACATTTGTTCTATTTCAATTCTACTAATATGACAGCCAGTTTTTAATTCATACTTCAATCATTCTTTTCAACTTGCATTTCTGCTATCAAATCTTCCTAACTTTCCTATGTAAATGAAGCAATTCACTTTTCTCCAGTCTTTGTCATAATTATGACACATCTACCAAACAAAGCTGCCATTTTGCGTAGGGAAGAGCCTATATCTGTCTAATTCTATTAGTACAATTGATGGTGTGTGGTAAGTTTTGAGTCAATATAGGCTTGATGAACACATATGGATGTAAATTTTCAATTGGAGTGCAGCCTCGCTCAAGACAGAGAGAGCTTTCAATTTTGAAGTGGTCTTGTCTAAGGTGTGTACTGTGGATGTGACTACTGGAAAAAAAGATTTGTGATTTGTTTGACCTAAAGTTTCATACTGATTTGAAAAAAAATAGAAAGGAAAGGAAGTTTAAAAAGAGATGAGTTTAAAAAGTTAAAAAGAGATGAGAGATAATAATATTTCTCAGCCAGTGTGTGAATAAACATAATAGAAAAAACAAGGTTATATATAGCCTGTCACATGAGTATATAATAAGTAGAAAAAACATATTATAATTGTTCATGTGTTTAGGATCAGCATCATTTTTTAAATTAAAAATATTCTTTACTGGAGGATGGGAAGCTGGCTTAGTTTTAAGGCACTTGCCTGCCTTACATTGTCCACTTAAAGCCATATGCACAGAGTGGATGCATCTAGAGTCCATTTGCAGCAGCTGGAGACCTGGAACACCCATATTTATGTTGTTTCTCTCTCTCTCTCTCTTTTTCACTCCTTTAAAATAAGGTAAAAATTCAAACAAAAAAATTCTTTATTATATATGCAGCACTTAGCTACCTGAAATAAGTATTCAATATTTGTAGAATTTAATTACCTTATTTAAATATAACATAAAATTATGAAAATTTCAGAACTAAATTTATTATAGAACATTACTTATTTTCTTCATAGTTATTCATTGCGAGAATGCGAGAAATGTTAATATACAATTAGATTGGTAATATGTAAAACTATAGATATATGTTTAATATGTATTTAATGATAGTGTGTGAACAATTTTGTATGGATTTTAACTTTTAGTAAGTAAAAATATGCAGTACAACGATTTATCACTATGGACAAAAAGTAAAAATGCTGAATAAGTTATTAAAAGCAAACAACAGAAGAAGAAAAGCACAATAAAAAGTATTTTCTCATTAAAACCTAGTACATAATAATAAACAAGCAAGTGTTTATTATCCCTCCCTTTGGGTCTTTCCATCTTCTGCTATGCCAAGCAAATAATGCATAGATATGCCTTGTGTAAATTGTTAGGCTATGTTAGGATTAAACAACAGAGAACATGGAAAAATAGATGATTTTAAATAAAAGTTCTTTAGACATATCAGCTTTCCTGTCTCTTGACAAAACACGTGTAAAATATTTAAATTAGGAAGTATTTAGTTTATTCATAGTTCTAAATTTTTCAGTTCATCATAGTGGGGAGAGCAAGTCAGAGATGAGCTGTGATCCCATCAATGTGACCAAGCAGAGTGAAACAAAGGGCCTGGGACTAAGTATAACCTTTAAATTTATATCCCTAAGTGTCATGGTTTGATCCAGGTGTCCCACACAAACAAATGAATGTGTTCTGATTGATTGATCCTCATATTATTTATATTTATTTATAATATTATAATATATTATATATTACTATATTACTATATATATATTTATTTATTTATTCTGAATTGTTATGTTGAAATCCTAATCTCAAGTATTTTAGGTTTTGGCTGCAGTTGGAGATGTGGCCCTTGAAGAAATAGTTGACATAAAATGAGTTAATAGGTCTGGGGCAAATGTAGAACAGTCAATACAAAATAAAGTGAAGGGGTTGTTTTAAAAAGTTAGAGGTGCCAAGAAGCTATACAGAATGCTTTGTATAATTTTACTATATTTAAAAACAATCCTACTTATATAGATAGATACAAATTAGGTATCAATAAAAATATGTATATACATTGATGGTAGATGATACAGGAATGGTCATTTGATTCAGTATGCATTCATTAAATGAAGTGACATGCATCCTACACACATATGTTATATAGCAAGAAACATTTTAAAAGTCACAACTCCAATAAAACAGAATGATGAAATAATCTTCAATTTTAACTATAGCTGCCATGAATTATTTCATATGGAAGAAAAATTTAGCCCTGCAAAAAATGGCACTAAACACTATTTCATATCATTTACGTGAAACCTATATGATAGTCTTTTTAGTCACTTGCTTATCCAATATATGTCATGATTAGTTGGATTTCCTTTTAATAATTTCCAAGATTTCATTGGCTTAAAAAAACATCACATTTGCTTCTTTCTTATGTTCTGCTGTAAATCTCAGTATGATGTTGTATGGTGTTTAGAACTTTGTTGAACTGGTCACAATGGAAGCTATTTTGATTCCAAGTTTCCTTTGTAATGACATGTTATACACTCTTGGTAACCACAGGACAGCACTGGAAGATGGGAACATTTGTAAATGACACCTATTATCTTTGTCCAAAAGTGACATCACTCCTGTTCCTATTGTTTCTTTTCTTTGCCTATATTAATGTCTATTTCCATAAAGCTCTTCCTAACAACAAATAAAATACTTGTTTAACAGTAGTGTTTCTGTTACATTAGCTAACAACTCCAGTTATTTTATTGAACAAAGTTTTAAATACAAGGGCAGGATGGTTAGGCCATAGCCTTTTTACAATCACAAACTTTCAAAATTAGGAAGATTATATCTCTAGAGTTTGGTGATTCTTCTGCATTCAAAGGTCATCCATTAGGCATGATTGATAAAGTTGGAAGTTGAAAGACAGTTTTGATAACTAGAATACAAAGGAAATGCAATAATAATGAAAGATAAAAAGCAGAAACCATTTTATACAGATGTATAGAGAAACTTAAGATAGTAGATAGTAGGTAAAGGCAATATTTTTCTGTAAAAAAACAAATAATAAACATGTTGGCATAGTGGAATAGGTCTTTATTGAAATTATTCAACTTTTGTATTTATAGTGTGAAAGGACCCCATAAAATAGGGAAATATATTGCATTCTAATAAAACTTTATTTATGAACATTGAAATTTGAATTGCATATAGTTTTCCTATGAAGTTTAAAAAAATAGTAGAGGCCACTCTTTTGGATTAAGCTTAAGCTTCTTTACTAGGCTTCAAGAGAGGAGGTGAAAAATCAAATTGGAGTCACACATGCTGAGTTTCCACCTGATAGACATGAAGCTAAGCTAATTTTCTGACATCAACTACAACAGAATTAGAAAGAAAAAAGCCAAATTTCCCAATAGGACACTCGTAATTGGCATCGTAAATAGGTTATTTTTTTCTTAACCCTTACACACAGAAAACGGGAACCTAAAACAACCTGATGGTAATTTTTAAAATTTATTTTTTGTGTGTTTCTACCTTATAAAGTGATTCTGAAGTGAACAGTCATTCCCTTAGATCAACCCTTCACTATCTAGTCAAACTCTCATCCTGGCCCAGTCTGTTGGAAGAAATGTTCTCAACACTCTAAATAAAAATAAAGCCGATTAGCCAGGCGTGGTGGCACACGCCTTTAATCCCAGCACTCGGGAGGCAGAGGTAGGAGGATTACCATGAGTTCAAGGCCACTCTGAGACTACATAGTGAATTCCAGGTCAGCCTGGGCTAGAGTGAGACCCTACCTCGAAAAAAAATAAAGCCAATTAAAAATCATTAAAACACACAGTTGTAATTTTGTGGGTTTTTGTCATATATAATATCACATAATATTTTTGACTAATTAAAATTTTTCAACCATCCTATGCCCCCCAAAATTTATATCAAAATAGGTAAGAGGTAACCTTAGCCTCCTGGTCCTCTTAAGAGTTTTGAAACAGGAAGATGTGGCGACAAAATACACAGCAAGTGTATGCTCTTATGGAAATAGGGGCTGACAAGCTTTGTTTGTATTGTGGCTAAATGCGTCATTGACTACAGGCATTCATCTTCCATGTAGTTGGAAGCTTCTCAAGTAAATTGTCAGTTATCATTATTAAAACAGTCTAGTTCCCTGTCCCTCTCCTTTGTAAATGACTGGGCATCTTATTTTGAACAATATAATGAGGTTGACATGATATTATGGACATTCTGAACTTAGACTTGGTAAGAGACAATAAAAATTAATGATAAAAGGCTTGATTTTGGTGGAAAATAAGTATAGACTTTTCTCTCAATCCTTTTCATGGAGCATTTACTTTAGAATTCTTATAATTATGAGTTTTTTCCCTGTATCTTGGAATGTGTATATATCTTTTTAAAAGTTTAATAAGCCCCCTGCCAGCTTTAAGATCTAGCAAGGTCTGCTCAATTACCTTGGGACTAGTTCCTTGAAATATAATTAACCAGAAAGATATCTCCTTACTCTCCCAGTTTCTGTAGGAAGTTAGAAGTCACTCTGAAATTATTGGTTTGCATACAGATTTTTTTAAATGTCCATTTTCCTCTGGATAAAGCCAAATAGTGAGTATAGATGGTCTTCCCAAACACCAAGTGAATATAGGATGAAGTGTGATAAACCCTGATGCCAAGTCCTCTTATTTGAGGATTAGTCCTTGTTTATTTCAGAAAATGTATATATAAATTCATATTTACTTGATAATATAAGGAAAGTTTTTTTTCTATTTTCAATCAGAGAGACACAGAGAGAGAGAGAGAGGGAGAGAGGACAGAGAGGGAGAGAGAATGGTTGTAGCCTCTTGCTGCTGCAAATCAACTCCACATGCAGGCACTACTTTTTGCATCTGGCTTTACATGGGCACTGGGGAATTGAATCTGGGTCCACAGGCAAGCACCTTAACCCGTGAGCTATCTTTCCAAGCACAGAATTTTCTTATTATTATTTGTACAGCCTCTTTATACATTGACTAGTTCGTTCCATGATAGAATTGGGTTCCTTCGCTTCTACTTATGTTAATAAATTTGCTGGGCTGAGAGAACATTTTGTGTCAAATTATATTTTCCCCAATACCTCAAAACTCATCATATATTTACTTCCTTCAACTTCCTTGTGTTTGTGATATTCTGAAGAAATTAGAGACAAAGCTCAGGGAGAGTTTATTACAAACTTATATGGAGCACTCTGACACAGGAAGATGTGCTCCTTTGGCCAAAGGAAGGATTTATAAGCCAGAAACACTCTCAAGGGATGAGTGGGCAGTGGTCAAAAAAAAAAAAAAAAAAAAAAAACAGGGCTGGAGCGATGTCTCAGTGGTTAAGGCACTTGCATCAAGTGCCTAAGGCCCTTTGTTCAATTCCCCAGGACCCACATAAGCCAGACCCACAAGGTGGTGGCCCTGGTGCATTCTGTCTCTCTCAATCTCTCTTTCTCAATCTCTCTCTGTTTGTAAATGAATAAATAAAATATTTTTAAAAGCCCCAGCATTTTACTTATTTGTTCTATTTATGTCTGGAGTTATGTTATTTCTAAACCCTGGGACAAGCAGCTGTCTTGGGAGGTATTTTTTTTTCTATCTGTGTGACTGTCAGGCCTGTTTTGTTTGATCCTTAAGGAGAGGCGATGATATGTCATGTTTATGTCCTATAGCAGAGAACTTCCCATTACTCAGTAATCATATAAGGTTTTGGAATTTTAGATTCAGGCCTAGATACTTATCATTTAATGAACTTTCAGACAGTTCAGGATGGTATATCTCCTTGCAAGAGCCAGAGAAGTAACTCTGGTACTATCACTTGGACTAGTAATTAGAATCTTAATGTTCTCATTGTGAGTTTACAAGCTGTTGGCTATGAGGAAGGATAAGCCATCATACCCTCAAATCCTGTTAATTTCTAATGAATTACCTGACAGGATCTTTAAATTGTTACTGAGAAAGTCTCCTGCATGATGGTAATCTTATAAGGTTTGTCACTCACAGCACTTGATTTAGATATTTATCTTGTAGTGGTCTCCAGGAAAGTCCAGATTCTCACATATCATTCCAGAACCAGAGATAAGACTTAGCATCATTCTGATCAATAATTAAATCCTTTTATTATAGTCCTTTTTCTTGTACAGGCTCTTCACTAAGAAGTCCAGGTCCAGCCTCCTAGACTCCATCAAGATTAGCACAAGCAAGAGTGGATGGCCAACAGAATAATAGGTTTTTCCAGTCTTTTTTTATGTGTATTTAATATCTTTATAATGAATAAGTATGTACATTGTATGAGCAAATTTTGTGAATGTTTCCCCATTTCCCTCCTCTCTGTTCCCTACCCACTGGGGCCCTTCCTTGGTGTGAATTCTGGATGTGATATATATTAGGGGGTTATGAACTGCACCAGAGGTAGCCAGTTTTTCTTTCTCTCTTTTTTCCCTTCCCTCTTGTGTATTGTTGCTGAGGGGGGGCGATGTCTCCGGGTATTCTCCCACACCATAGCTCTGACATTATATCCACCCCCTATTCTGCTTAGTTACCTGATTCATAGTGGGTGAGCTTTGAGTCTGCTTTGTTGTTGAGATTTTAAGTATATCTGAATATTTGCCCTGGGTTGTTTCATGTATAGTCTGTGTCTGTCTCCATTGACCTTTCATGGGTTATCAGACTTGTTGTGATGATTGGTCTCCTGTTTGGTGACTTTATAATAGGTTTCCTTTGGGCTCTGTGTGAAGGCTAAGTGTGGTTTGTCTCCTGCCAGGATGTCAGCCATCATATATATATGCAAAGCTGTCTATGTGAATTAAAAAGATTGAAAGCAATTTGGTTGTGGTAGTCACTGGGTTTAGTATGTCAAAATATAAGACACTCAAAAAGGTAAATAAGTGTGTCTGAGTTTTTTTTTTCTTTTTTATTATCCATAATTTCATACATTGAATGAGCAAATAATTAGTTGGTATGCCCATTTCCCCAATTTCCCTCTTCCCTGTCCCCAATCAGCTGAATATCCTCCTCTGTGGGCAGTCTGGATCAATCCATGGGGTAGGAGGTTATGAATAGCCTAGGAGTCAACCTGATTCCACTCCCCCCTTTGTATGTTGTTACTTCTGGGTAGGGAGTTGTTTACAGGCTTAAGTCATTTTTCCCAGAGAAGTAAGTAAGAATAAATATAATATCTGAACTCTGATTTCTCTTTAGGAAATCAATCTAAGCATAGCTTTGTAGTCAAAGCTGGATAATATGACTATTTTCTCATGTATAATTGAATTGTTAGGAAAAACCACACTCACATTTTGGTGATAATTACATATTTCGCAGTTATGCCTATAAAAGGATTATAAAGTTCTCTACTATCCTCTAAGTCATTATTTTACTGACTTTTTTTTACAATCATTATAATCAATCACCTCACAATTATGACAAGTAGAGAAATGATGTTGTGATTTAGAATTTTATGTCCAATGTATTCAAGCCTTATTTAAAAGAGAATGTTGGAAAGGAAACAATTGAATTTATGACAAAATTATAATATTGTAAGAAGTGTCAGATCTTTAATTGATGCTTCTTTGTGTAAACTGTAGTATGGTGCTCTGAATCCATTCTGTCACTGTGTATTCAGAGAGGTAACTGCACCATTAACACATTTCAAACCTGAGTGGCCAGAAAACCTGTTTCCCATGTTATACATAGATTTTTTTTGTAAAGAAATGGTAATCAATTGCAAAAGGATAAATTCATATTCATTGTTCCCCTGAAATATGAATAGTGTGAAGAAACAACCCTGTACAGTTTCTGCTAAACAATATTTGTGTTATCTAATATTTCTTTCATTTTTCCTCGTGCATATTTTTAGGACAGATTCTCATAAGCTTACTCTTTAAACTCTGAATATTGAGTGCAGCATGTAAAGATGAATAGAATCATGAAATAGAAAGAAATACCGAGGATTGAGCATAAAATAAATTCTGTTGGAAAAAAAGATTTATTGGATGTGAAGATACAGACATGCACATCCATTTAGAATGATTCATACTAGTGACTTCTGCTTGGAAGCTGCTTTTGCAACAAAGCATTTGATCCACTCTGATGCATAAAGTAACTAACAGCAAGTAAGTGATGCCAGGCAAAACCTGGAGGCTCTGCCATCATCAATCTCTTTTAGGTAACATACTGTCAGCTTTTACATTGTCATTTTTTTAATTTTTATTGTCTGAAATTAGATACATTGAATGAGCAAATATTGTGTTGGTATTCTTATTTCCCTCCTAAATGTCCTCAATACACTGGGTATCCTCCTCGGTGGGTAAACTGGATGAATCCATGTGGCAAGGGGTTATGGATAGCACAGTAGGCGGCCAGGTTTCCAAGGAGAGATGCATGAAGAGAGCGATTGATGGAGAGGCTACTAAAAATATAATCTAGCTAATTCAGAAATGTGTATCTCAGTTAACCTATACAGATCTCACTCTCTGAAGGACATTCTTTTTTTTTTTAATTTTTTT